>JAAAKL020011716.1:0-13484 GCA_010016065.2 Carybdea cf. marsupialis auct. non (Linnaeus, 1758) | reverse complement strand
CTCGGATTTGTTCTGTTCATTTTCAGGAGGACCACATATACCGAGGTAAGTTAACAGTTTGCTATTTGCTCCTTTATAGTTGAGCGGTTGAGGTGGGATGCACAACTCAGTTGAAGCAACCACTATTAATATTATCTACGCGACAATTCACACGACCATTCACATGACCATTGTGGGCAATTAATATGTCGCAGAATTGTTGGCTCTGTTGTTGCCTTGTAGCCCTGTCCTTTACCATTTGTGTACCACCTTTTTCATCTTTATTTCCCAGAATAATATGATAGAGAGCTCCACCAGTAACGACGTACATTTGTAAATGTGCAACCAAAATAATTATTCCAACAGTGATTATGCCAAAGATGATTGATCACAATGACGATGATAATGAAGTTGATATGTAATAATTAAAATATGAAAAGACCGATGTAGCAACAAGTAAATGAAAGAAAGATCATGAAGCGAATTATTAAAGGACTAGTTAAACTGATGAGAAAATGCAGATAACACAGCTGAAAGATCATTGTTTCTGTTTTGTGGCGTTTTGAATCGAGTGACACATTTGAGACTTCCAAAGACATCCTTTTAGTACATCAGCCAAAGAAAAGGGTAATCAGTTTAGAAAAAAAAAGATAAAAATGGAAGGAGATGTAAGAGATCAAGTAGGCAATCAATGCTGCAACCTAAAGCCTCTGAGATAAGAGCTTGTAACTGAAGAGCGACTCTGATGTTAAGTGTAATACGCCATTCTTTTAGCATTTTAAAAACTCTGTTTTCATGTATTTATGTGTCAGAACTGAATATATTTCTGATTTCAATTTTATGAAGACTGTATCGAGAGACATGCTGTATCTTTATGTTTTGTTTTTTCCATTTCCAAATACTATCACACTAAGTGTTGTTTATTCTCTTAATTTCCTTTTTCAGGCGGTACGTTGAGCCAGAGTTGTTCAAAGAAATAGTAGATATAGCGAAGTCACTGCCTGATCGGAAATGGGGTGCTGGTGGTAATGCACCAATTATAGCAAATAGGATGGCAATTGAAGGATCCAATCATACTCTAGTTGTATCCAAAGCAGGGGAACAATTTCGTAGAATGTTACATGAGAAGCTGGAATATTTAGGAAACAGTGTCCACGATGACGATATCCATTTGATAATGGAGTACAAAATTGGAGAGAAATTCGGTAATTTCATTGCGCCAAGAGCAAACCGTTTTATCATCCACAGTGATCAGAATAATCCAAAACTTTCAACTCTTGAAGATTTTGGAGAGAAGATCAAAACATTTAACCCAAACTTGGTAGTTGTCAGCGCCCTCCAAATGTTAGACAACTATCCATTCCTAAGTAACGAGCGAGAATCGCGAATGGTAGTACTAAGAGACATTATCTCACAACTACCCGATTCTGTGCACTGTCATTTTGAAATGGCGTCTTTTAGTGAAAAAGCAATGATGCAAGCGCTCCTTGACTACGTCATCCCCTACTCCGATTCCTTAGGGATGAATGAGCAGGAGCTACCCAATCTAGTTAGCATGTTAAGGGATGGTAACATAACTACAGTATCCGAATCTAGGCCCAGAACTGCTGTAATACTAGAGAACACAAGGCAACTGTATCGCTTACTTAAAGAGCGAAATGTGAGAGCATTGACGCGTATTCATGTGCACACATTGGCATTCCAGGCAATTTTGACAGTTAAAGGATCAGACTGGAAATTTTCGAAGGAGTCCGCGGCCAAAGCCGCACTAGTAGGTTTTCGACATACTTGTAGGTTAGACGAGGTAGATATTACTAAAGCTAGGCTTATTATGGATGATTCATTTTCTGTTAGTACCAAAGAGGGCAGTGGCCGTGTGTATTTTAATGCTAGTGACCCAGTATCTTGTTGGGATGAGTATGAGTATCAGATCTGTGTGGCCCCAGTTCTTGTTTGCACAGAGGTGATGCAGACAGCTGGTGGTGGAGATAACATATCTGGTGCTGGACTTGTTCTGCAAGTGCGATAGGTATTTATATTCAAATCTATTAATACTCAAAGTTCTACACTGATTTCAGTTGTCGCTGTCTCTCACAACCCTGCTTTGATATTACCTGTGAAAGACGAGGAACTGTTTATGAAACCCCAACTAAACTTAAATGATGGGTGTTCCTTCCTAAAACAATTGACAACCCTTTCAGAATCTTTTTGGGAATCGTAGTTGGAATGAAACTTGAGCTATATTTATTAAGAATATTAATTTTCAAAAAAATGAGCTCATAACAGTTTTGCATGTGTCTTTAAATTTGTGTTGGGTACTTTTCGTAATAACTTCACGCAGTAGCAAAAAAATAAGTACCGCATATTGGCTGCACTGGAAAAAGTATGTCCTCGCTTCAGGAACAGAGATAACATAAGGCACAAATCTATAAGTATGTGAAACGCAAAGGTATTTCGATCTCACTGAGTTCTCACCGATACATGAACGGAAGCAAGTCAGAGCTTGGGAATTGGCTGATTACAAAAAGTTTCCAATCTTCACAATAATTATTTTTAGAGAAGGAACTGACGGATATATAACTACCACTCATCAGTTAGGAAACGCCCTCAGTCTTGAGTGTATGCTGATTAAAGATTTATCAAAGTGCATCTGTATAAGCAAATTGCAGAGTTGTAGTTAGTTTCAACTGCAGCCAGGTTCTTCCACACCGTAGCTAGGCTTGTTCAAGGCGTGTTTGTGGTATTTGTTGAATTTGTGGATGTTCGCATACGTATGTGTTATTATTTGTTTATATGATGATAAACGTATTCCTACAAACAAAGCTAGTGCAGTTTAACAGTACTGTAATTCACAGAAGAGAATAGCAGCATATATTGTTGCATCTCAGATATTAGTTACGAGTTAATTATGGGAGATTCCATGCTTTATGTGCCCTCAGTAAGTAAAATTTCTACCCTGTTTTCAAACAAAAATTACCTCTCAACAGGTCCCCCAACAATTAAATATTTATAAGAAATACAGCTGAATATTTCACTGACTAGGGAAGGGTTACAGCGCAAATAAGGTGGTACATTGACGTAAGACTCTGATGCTGTTGAAAACAACAATGTTTCTATGATCTTACTGAGTATCTTTTGCATTTCATCTAAATAGGCATGGTTATCACTGTATAGATTTACAGCTTTATCTGCTAGCGCCCTAATTGAAACAGTTATGGATCGACCTAGGTAACGTTACGATTTATTGAAAGCTGTAGTATAATGTGCCCAGCATGGCGTTTTGAAGGCGGCTAATGAAGTTTCCGATTCTCTCCTTGAGAACCCATACTGTGCTCCGTTAATTTCTATTTGAAAGACGTGTTTTGCCTTCAATAAAATTGCAATAGATGAAAATACTATATGCTAGTATTTGTCGTTAGTACATTTCCTGACAGCCTATGAGTTTTAAACTGTAACTCGAGTTGCTGCCACCGGCTACCCCCAATTTTGTACCTTCATGTGCATCTTTATCTAACCCTAACACACTTTTCTTTATATTTCATTTAATGATAAGTTTCAGAAACGTCCCCTCAGAATATAGTTTATGCTTATAATTTTCCAAGTTAATGGAAGTTTTGTGTAATGTTCAACGTGTAGTGTTAAAAAGCTCATGAATGAAGTTGTGGGTATACATATCAGTTATAATGAATTTATAACACTGTACTAAGTAAAAGTATGAATATGGAAGGTGACAGGCAATATTTAGTGCACTGAAGAAAAATATAGATATAAAATTTATTTAATAAGAAGTAATCATATACCTTCACGTAGCTTGGCTATACGAGAAGATTATAAGAATTGATCTTAATATTGTAAAACGGGTTGCTAGAAGATAGGTTCTACTAATTGCGCTGTTACGTCTTTCAGAAGTAATGAAGCAAAGTGTAAGCTGGGAGCAAGTTTTCTGCTCCTCATCTATCGGCTTTCACTAAAGTCGTATATTTTTCGCGAGTCACGACTGTGCATTTACGAAGTCGACAGAAATTGGAAGTCTATAGCTTCTAAAGAGTGCAGGTTTTTTAGAGATGAGTAGTGCACGGATCCCCACACCCACTGTGTCGAAGTTTCATTCGCTGTAATAATCGACCAAAACATGCGTGGTCAAAAGCGATCTCTCTTTATTAGCTTATTTTGACCCCAGTTAGGCCTAACAAATTGATATGTCAACGTTTTGGCAATGTTGAACCAACCCCCTTATTCATGGCATTTGGTGTTACTTATCATATTAAGTGACTTAACTACTACAGTGGTAATAAAAGCTATTTTTAAGCATATTCTCACTTTCACGATGGTGTGTTTTAAACTTGTCGTATTTTCTGGTAGAGTAACAACGTTATATTAACAATAATAAGTATGAAAAAGCATCATTCTTATTACTATTGTTGTCATTCCTTATTTTATAGCGTATAAATAGCGGGCTATATGTTGATTATGCATGATTTTAATTGTGACACGGTGTACAAAACGGTGGGACTTACACACTGATACATGGCTGCAAAACATTCTGTGTAACAACTTGCTCGAGCTCGAAATGGTTTTTTCACCTTGTGTGGTATGTCGGAAGGAGTGCGACGTTTCGGAAGGAGTCCGACACACTACATATCATATTAGCAAGAGGAGAGGGGGGTGGAGGTATACGCGAATTTCGAAATTGCGTCATATGATACAGTGATAAAATAAAGAGGTACGCTTCATTGATATAATCTCCATTAAAAACATTGAAACAAACGTCCATCGCTTTAGTATATATACAACATTTAAAACTTAATCACTCGTGTTAGCGAATCTTGGAATATCTGTCCCATGTACACCATCGTAAACTGTATTTAAAGACAAACGCGAGAGCGCATCAGGAACTCTTTTAAGCTGATGGAAGTTATGTGGTTTCTGTAAAGACATAATGAATGCCATTGTACGAAATCTGGGCTCTTATTGGGCAGTAATTGCCCCGTATCTGTTTATTTATTGACACAATTTATACGTATTCAATCAAGAACAGCCCAGTGTACAGAGTCATCTTAAGATCGCTTGGACCAATTTTGATACCTGAGAGCTAATGACCACTGGAAGTAAACAGATCATGCACAAGGAGTACTTATCCCACCGAGCGTGCTTGTTAGCTCAAACCGTTGAACTGGATTTAGCCAGATAAGCACCTAGATAAACCTTACCGAACACTTACAAAGGAGCATAAAGTGGAAGTTTTGCTTCAGCTGTTCTGTACATTCTATATGCAGATGCTTGAATCTCTCTCTCGGTACTGATATGCCGAATACTAGGTAGGCAAAAATGTGCAAATACAGTTCTTAGATTAACAGTACCTGAAATCATTTGGACGGGGATGCTTGTGTTGGTGATGAAATTACACAAGTGTGTTTTGGCTTGGATAAATCACATCTCTCGTAATCCGCACTCCTTACGGTTTCACAGAAATCAAGTTCTCTTTACGGCGTACTCGTATCAGTGGATACATACGATTCTCTATGTTCTGCATGGTACATCAGTAAACGGCATATTGCGATTCTTACTTAGTGTATTTAAGAAGAAAGCGTGGAAACTATATATGCGTTACAAGTTATTTTATATCCCTTATTAATAACAGAGCATTTGTGCAATATTACACACTGGTTTCCTTAAGCATCATCGGGATGCATACTTCATCCGCGCTTTTGTCCTGCAGTTGGCGAGTTCCGTTTTCCAGATGAGTACTTTTAACACATGACATTGCCTGGAGAACCATTGCTGTTATGATGAAGGGACATGCAGCAAAAACCATGAGATTCGAATAGTCCCCACTTGCGTCAGAAATAACACCTAAAGTAAAAGAAAATATCAAAATTCTAGCCACTGTAATGACACATCTATAACCATTGCCCTTTACGTAAATTTTGGCCAGAAAGACCTTGACTTTATTAGAACAAATTCATATTTAAACTTTTTAAAGCATCAGCCACTAGTTGCTATTCTTGCTACATATAGCTATTCAATTCGCGTTACGATATTTGAATCAGGTCAAAATGGATGGATCCTTTACTTTGCTTCAATATCATGGCAGCTAGGTTTTAGCGTAATTTTACAGCGAAAACCTTCTAATTCGAAAACGCAAGCCATCAAATTTTTTTTCGAAGTAGCGAAACGTTCGAATAAAGCAGAAGAAAAGATGAAAATTTCAAGTACGCCGAGCTTTAGGATATAATTCGTTTCTATGTTCTTTTAAGTGTTCGCTGATTTCAACAACTTTTACAATACTTAAAACATAAAAAATATTGTAGCTAATATGGGGCAACTACCTAAAAGTATAATTCTAAAAAGCAACATGGTAACATATATATATACTAAAAGTATAGAATGCTATGAAATGTTATAAAAATCCTACATTGGGAATATACCTTCAACAAATATTGCAGGTGCATTCATGGCCATGCCACCGTCAAACTTTTACTTTAACTTAAGCAATATGAATTTTCTAATGTGAGGGGAAGTGAACTCCAGAGTCGTGGTCCTCTTTATCGGTTGCTCTCGAGGTCATGCCGCACTGTGTTTACCCTTGGTAAGGCGACACTATTTAACTCTCAAGTTTCAGAAATTTTCTTGTTATTAAAAAGAATCTTGTTGATGAGAGGACTTACATTGTATCTTGTTTCGAAAATTTCAATCATTAAGGTACTTGTAAATATTTAATTGAGTGGGGATTATTTTATTTTTCAACAGGAAGATATCACTGGTAGAGTTGTTGCCACAGTGTAGTGTGCAACTCCTAACTCTTTTACTTGATTCTTATCAATTTTCCAGTTTAGGTGTTTGCTATGGAACATCCACAATATTTCTTGCGATCATCTGGTTAATGTCTCTTCAAAGCCTGACGATGTGACATTTTTTCGGGATTGAATATTTTTCAATATCTCCAAATAATTCTATGATAATATCTGTATCGTGTTCTAATCTATTCAGAATACTATGTATGTCACTCCCACTAGCGAAGATAGTAGTATCATTCCCATAATTGCATATTTCAGTCTTTTGAGTAGATGACAATAACTTATGTATGCATATGTTGAAAAAAAATTACTAAATACATCCATTTGCTTATCCATTAAAGTTTTGATTAAAATAAAGGCAATTCCAATTGTCTTGCATTCGTGTCCGTGAATGTTTAATGCATATCTGAACATGAGGGTCGAAATGATCTTACTGGGCATTCGCATAGCTCAAATAACTCAGTTCAGTTCTGTTTGCGGCTAATAGACGAACTTGTACAGGTCAGAATACAAAGGGGTTCATTGCATGCTGTAGATTTTTGGCATTTATTACTAAGCTCGCTGCCATTCTATGGAACAATATCACTTTCTCATTCCCGAAAATCGGTATGAAAATGGACCTTTCTAATCTATTAAAAATATTAATTATTTTTATATTATTTCATTCATTAATCTAAAGTTAATCCCGTCCCGGCTAGGTTTCTTAGAACCCTAGGGCTGAGAACAATGGCTAAGTTAATGCTAATAACTTTGTGAATTTTGAGTACTTAGTTTTTAAAACTGGCAAGTTTGGTTTTCTATCTATCGAATAACTAGTCTTTTTTGAATTAGACCTGGTGACGTCGCGGCACCACGTTTTACATTTAAAAACGAAGAAACTGTACTTCTACGCTGTCTGGAAATCGGCAGAAATGCTGTGCGACTAATTCTGATGGGAAGTAGGTCGAGAATAGGAGACAATGGGTATTGCCACTACTTCGAAATTCAGAGGAAATAGATGGATGCAGTGATACCAAGGTATAACATCCCAAGCAAAAAGGATACTGTAGTTTATGGGAGGCATTGACATTTGGGATATCCCACAGTACTTATACATGACAAGGAGAGATCCAGACACCCTTCATTACTTTTTACATATTTTTAACCCAGTTTGATTCCTGAAGGATCGCATCCACTCAGACCAACGAAGAGAGTCCATAAAGCGGAAAGAAATGCTTTACCCGATGACCTGCCCCTGTTTAATGTACAAGGCAGTACAAGCACAAGAAAAATTATGTTATATTTAGTCCCGTCATTTTGATGGAATGAAGTTTATAAGAGTTGTTTATGGCAATTGACCCCTTCGTCAGTCTGGGGAGGTTTCTAAAGGCACCGGCATTCCAAGTTTTTTTTCAATAAATATATTTAGAAACTTGTCATTTGAAACCTCTTACTTTCGTACTTTCGTGTGCAGTGCATAATTACAAAAGAATTGTAACAGAAGAGATGTTTTCAACCGATGGTCACATCAAGGACGCTGTGAGGTGTCTCAGTGCCCGGGTCTCAAGTGCTAAAACAGATTTACTCCCCCAACAGGTTATGGCTATGGGGGTACCATATATTGCAGTAAAAATATATGCCCTGTTGAGACCATCATACGTGCATTTGAATGATTTATAACATAAATTAGCGACTATTAAGACAGGTTCATGAATCAAAACATTAACAGCGATCACATCTAAGGCAAAGTATCTAAATAATATCTTCACTATGAAAACAATGTCTCCTCTAAATTGTCAGACGACAGACATTTGTGTTTGATATAAGAGGAAGTGTATGTGAAGTCTGTCTAGTAGTACCATGGCAGCCATGAGTTTTGGAAAGCTATAAATAATCTAAGCAAACTTTCAAACACAATGTTATGATGTATGGTTATTTGTTTATACGGTGTTCCTAAGATAACGCGAGTTGCCTGTAAAAAAACTGGATTTGATTTGCTGAGGGTTAAAATCTCAAGATATGGATTGAAATAGGGGCGATGATGGCAAGGACATGTCAGAAAGGAAGGAGATTAAAGAATTTTACAATAGATATGTCTCAGAGCCGCCGTGACCTAGTAGATAAGGAATCGTACTCACATACCAAAGGCTGTGGGTTCTAATCTGATATAAAGACTATCGGCTGGGGAATGCAACAGGAGACCACCATTATAAGAATGCTTTCTCCCAAGGGCATTTCTCAGTTTGGCTGGGCAATAGGCTACGCTCGAAATCGAGTATCGCACCCAAAGAATATAAGCAGGGGGGTTTCCACTTTTGTGAAGGTTTGCTTGAACTTGTTGGACAAAATATTTGTTGGACAGACAAAAGGAGTATGTAATGTTAGGGCAATTTACTTCTGATCCCACTTAAAAAGGTTTTGGGCAAGTTGCGGCAGGGCTAGGAGGGACTTATTTGGAGGCTGTGCAACAAAATTTTGAGAAGGCTGCCATTACTATGGTAAATCTCACTCTTGGTTATCAGTATTGTTTGTGTTTTAAACATTCATGATGTTAAAATAATAGTGATAACCTCATCTTTTGGAAAGTTTTAATTTTCTTTTAATTTTCTTGAACAGTTCCCAAAATTAATTTATGAATTAAAGGAAAAGTATAAAAAAGCTTGGAAAATGCCGTCCACGTCGTTGATGAGGTATCAAGAAAATTAAAAAGGTAAAGGCTTACTAGCCTCTCTTTCTTATTAGGGTAGGGTTTAACGTCTACTGCATTCCAGATTCGCCTCTCTTATTGCACATGATCGCTCTATCGCTGTTGTGTTTTAATACTCGTTAACAGTGCCATTCATCTCGACTCCAAAATTATAAATAATGTCTCCAAATGCAGCACCCTTCTAGCCAACTTGGAGACCAAATATTTTTCCTGTGTAAACTAAAAAATCTCAAACAAAGAACCCGTCGTTGCAATTAAAAACAATTTGTAACCCACTATGGCAACACTGTTCATTAGTTGCTAAATAAGTAAAATGAATTATAAAATCCTAAGAATAATTTCTTACCTATCATTAACGGACCCAAAACAGTGACAAATGACATAACAAAGAGTGCTATAGACCAGCCTTGTAGGAATAGTTCTGCTCCACATACAGCAAGAGCAGGAATAGTCTGTAATCCTAATGTAGAACCGAGGCACCAGCTGCTGGCAAATGCAAAGACTCCTATGCTTGCAAATGAGTTGACTTGAGTTCCAGTTAAATGCACAATTATGCTAAAAACACATAAGATTTGATACAGTCTTATCGGTTTGACTTTTTCTTTAGAGTATAGGAAGCTAGCAGTAGCCCTTCCGAACAAACTACCAAAGCCACAGAGGGTAGGGAGCAGCGATGCCTTTTCCCATGGGATGCCGAAGTCCAGGCTGAACTCTACCTAAAGGGACATGAAACAAAACATCTGTCTGTAATAAGATGAACCATTTGACGACTAACAACGTAGTGCCTACAAGTAGAAGTATCAAAGGAAAACCGACTCTGTGGTCTCAACGTTAAATGAAAATTTCAAAACTTGAGTAAATTATGAAGCAATGACGGATGGATATAAAAATTAGGGGATAAATTTACGGTCCAAGCTAAGAACTTGCAACAAAAAGTGTAACTAGCTACTGACCATCCTTCTCTTACCCGGGATTCTGCATACCATAAGACAAAGGCAACCGTGGGAGCCAGGGAGCTTGTGATCCCCACAGTATCGTGATGTTTGCATCCACAGTATAGGTCTTGTTCATTCGAACAGTAGTGTGCCTGTATTTGATCATGCCACTACATTTCCATTACACTTACTATGAGCCGAGCCAGTCTCTATTCTCTGCTCAAACATGGGAAGGGGTAGGTATGTAAAGACTAGATTACTTACCAAGTGTATATTTATAGCATCAGCTGCAAGCCGATTAATGGTCATAGCAACCAGGAAGACTAGGTATGACGGTGAACATAGAATCCTCCTATATTTTCCTAACTTTTTCGATCTTTTTGCAGCACGGAATTCTTTTCGATTCTTTAATTCTCCCTCAGTGGGGACATACATTAACCCAGCTACTAGTGTTAGAGAGCCAAGCGTAACTGCCATTAAACGGAAAAGAACTCTCCACCCGTGCTTTTCAATAATAAGCGCATATGCAGGAGTTAATGTAATCGAAGCAAAGGAAATCCCAGATGATAATATACCTGTAATGAAGACGAGATTGAGATAAAGATGTTAAGACGGAAAATTTGAACATGCTATGAAGGTGAAATGGAAAACTATAGACTACCTGTTCGGTCCCAATCCGTCGCTAATCACAAATTTTAGGGGGACTTAGTCATATCTGGTGGTGAGTATTGGTATCTATTTTTGTTCTTTTTTAGCGGTTGTACTGCCTTACAACCCCTTTACAGGGACTAGGATGGTGCCCATGTACATTGGACCTTTCACTGGAGCATAGAGCACCTAGCGACCGGATGCCCTTCCTGACCTTACCAATGGTTCTTCAAGAATTTGAAAACTGACCCTCTTGAAAAGAAGACCAGGAACTTATCCACTAGACCAAAGTAACTCAAAAACCCATTAAAAGACTAAAATCTAAGGGTTCTCAAAGTAGCTTCTCTATATTAATACTAGTTATCACGAGAATTATGTGAACATGCTGACTGGCAGATTAGATGAATTACAAACAAAAGTTTCATCAATCATTGATCGTACTGACCTTTTCTGAACAGATTCTGGAAGGTGAGAAACCAAAGGCGTAACTTACGATGAATACAGAAAAAAAAACATCGAGGAGCTGCCTAATTTCATAACGCAATATTGATGGCTATTATTTTATCTGGGCCTTATACTGAATTTGTATGAGTGCCATTTTTTCTAGAGCGGGCGGGGGCTGCATCATTCTTTCTTCACTAATTACCTACCGACAACGTTTGTCACTGGATATTCCCTTAAAATTTTATTACTATCTGCAGATTTGTTGCCGCCAGGACCATGATGTCACGTATGTTTATGACGGTTATTTACTTAAGAGCGTTGTTACACAGACAAAATTGCGAATGAAAATTCAAAGGAATGTTTTACAGATAATAAACATAATGCTTTTAGTGTCACAATTTGAACACAATAAACGGACCTATATTGATTAAGCATCTTCACTAATATCTAAAACAAGATGGAAATATTTACTCTAACCTACTCTGGTAAGAGACTTTTGGAGACTCCTAGCAAAATTTTCAATCCCCGGCCTTCTATGTGTAAGACTCGAGACTTTAGGACATTTACTGTTAATGCGTCTGGACTTTGGATCATAAAGAGAACACAAAATTTTAACATAATGAGTAAACAACTAGGAAAAACCCAACTGTAAACTGCTACTTTCTCATGAAACTATTTAAGTTAAAGCTCTTAAAGCACATAGCAAAGCAACACTTAGCCTGATATACACTTCCACTAGCATTGATTGATAGCATGAACGGAATTAAGCAAGTGGGTGTGGGTGTGATAAACGCAACGCAGTTTTTATTCACACCCCTCTTTCATTCCAGAAAAACTTCATGACCTTATCACTTATTTAGTCGATCAAACTTGATAAATTAGGAAAGGGAACGAAGTGGTGGTAACTACCCCTCCACTTTTCGGAAAACAGGGTAAATCGAGTCGACGAAATAAGGCATTAAAGTTTTAGTGTAGGGTAGGCTTAAACCTTGTTTTGTTTTAAATCTTAAATCTCCTATTGCCTTTCAATGTGATGGCAAAAAAGATGACATAATCTTTCTGAAGCTTTCATATTCTTATATTTCCATATTAAAAAGTTGACAGAAGGAGGACCTACTTTTTCCCTGTGTTTTCACTCCTTTTCTCACAAAATTAACCTTGTACTTGCCAAAGCTTCAGAAACATTACAACCGATGGAAGATGGTTGTAAAGTTGGATATGGTCACGGCAGTTGAAGCAATATAGGAACTTATCAGTCAACATAAATCATTTAAAACTAATAAAAAACTTCAAGAATTGGCCGAAAAACAAAGGCAAAGGCCAAAAAGGCTGCTGAAAAATAATATATTTTGAACTATAAGATGGAATTCGTCTATTTAGTCATGACTTAAAATTGCTTTGACCAAATGGACTATTACGATTCGTTCTAATCGTATTTATCGTTAAATCAAACTCGAATTTCTAATTACGCATTTCGCATTACTCACCAAGTGCAAACATTGTTCTTTGTTTGAAGTATTGATTGACGACTTGCGCACATGGTGTAGACAGCAGTGCGCATGATGCTCCAGTAATAAGTCCGTACGCTGTATACATCGTTTCGATTGAGTTGCAGAAGGATGACAGTAGCAAGGATACTGATAACATAACAGAGCCTGTCATCACGGAAAGCCTGATACCTATCGTGTCACTAATCAAACTGCAAAATGGGGCAAATAGAAATACGCATCCACTCATGATAGACCCAACAAGAGCTGGAAAAGAAATAAAAATCACATTACAAGGTCAAAAACTAGAAGCTGCAGATATTACATATATATATATATATATATATATATATATATATATAATTCATTAAACATGAAGTGCTTCAGGCGCTGGCCCGGTTCGAAACTAGGATCTCCCTCACCGAAAGCGAAGACTTTACCATTGCACTAAATAGTGCAATAGTAAAGTCGACAATCTGGGAAGTCGGTCCCCAATTCTCACCACTAC
>JAAAKL020011715.1:0-13484 GCA_010016065.2 Carybdea cf. marsupialis auct. non (Linnaeus, 1758) | reverse complement strand
TTTGTCTTGAAGCAAGATAAGGACAACGACAACGACAACGACAACGACAAGCCTTATCCCGCAGTGGGAACCAGGCATTATGGTCTGCTTCTTAAATCGAATGATCAGTATTCTGAGGTTTTTTCTTTTTCAAAGTTAATGACGTCATAGATATTTAAGTTTTTAACGTCATTGGTAAGGTTAATTTTTCCTTATCATATGAGTGTCCTCGTCCTTACTGCACTTACCATTACGATCTGATAGATGAGCAAAGTGATTCTTGAAAGGCTGCTCTTTTAAAATTTCCTTCTCCTTTTATGCCTTTAATCCACTTTATCAGACCTATTGTCCTATTGCTAACTGATGCAAAAGCTAGCAAAAAATTAAAACAATCTGAATGCTCCTTAGACTTCTCAGGCCGGTTAACCCTATTTATAACGAACTCTCCTTTCTAACCTATTTCATCAATTTTGTCCTTTCTTGTTGACACAGGTATTATTCCAGTAGCTAGACAACACGAGTCATCTTTATCAGTCAATACGAAATAAGCTGGTTTTGATTCTATTTAGTAAATAACTAGAGTAATATTTTCACTTCCACCACTTTTATATAAATATTACAACACCACTCATTATCTACGTTTCAAAACATAGATATACGTAACAGGACCGACCCAAGTTAAACCCTTCGTCATATTTATTATGCGTTTTGTCGACACCATATATTCCAAAGACTAGTAGCACTGGTGACGAAACTAGATGGAGAGGAAAGGTCACCATGGTCTTTAGTAACATTTAGCACTTCCATCTTTTACGAGACAGGGAGGGAGTTGAACTCAAGTAAGCCGGCGAGTATATTTGTGTCAATAACTCTGGAGCATTTGTCAATTGGTTATAAAAAGCTGGTAGAATCGTTATTTGATCTATTAGGTATTGAATACACTTTCTATTTAAGGTATTGGAGACGATGAAGACACAACTCGGTTAAAAATTGACAACTACCTATATACCATTAAAAAGTTAATTGTTCAAATGCCCATTCTCTGTTCATCAGCTATCTTACAAATACTACCACTTCTTTCTCTTCCGCGAGATCAGTTATGAAGACTGTACGGCTTGTGTATCTGCGGTTGTTGATATCTACTGGGCAAACATAAACTCCCTGTATCCATCCTTAATCTGCATTCGCATCCCGAGAGCAGACCATGTGATAAGATGCAGCCTTGTCTTACTCTTCTCTTTATTATCTTTAGTAAATTCACTTTCCTTATCTTAAAAGTAAGAAATCTGCTCTCTAGTCTCTGGTCAAGTTCGTAATAACCATCTGATCTCATTTGTGAACTTCTCCTGTACTAAACATTTTAATCACTTTTTGTGGTCAATTGTGTACGTCTTGACGCCTAAGTTGTAATTTATTTCTTAAAACTACACAGGTAACCATTGAAGGAGTTTTCTCTACGACATTTGAATATTTGAATGGTATTTCTCATGAGTGATACATTTTCCAATACGACTGGTTAGCAACATTCAGGAAGCGATCATAGATGCTGATTTCATGTATTATCATTATTATTATTATTATTATTATTATTATTTGTTTCGTTTTTCTTAGTATGTTGACTATGTTTGAACTGTTGTTGTACTAGTTCCACTCATGTAAATCTTGCTGTCCCCGTCGTAATGGGTGAAAACAGTGAGAATGATCTGTACAATGTTGAAGCTGAATTCTCTGTAAAGTTACAGAATAAATATATGCCACTGAAGTTAAAAAAAATAATTATTATTCATAAAATGTCTTCATGACTTTATTATATATACTTTGTTATCTATATGCATGTATATATACATATGTAAGACACTATAAATTCCTTGATACTAGCTACACGCTTTTGTATTATAAACGTTTTCATGTATGCAGGGGAGGAAACCGTTACAAAATATAAAATATTGATACTCTAATAACAAGGAAGATTTAAATAAATTATTGCTGATACAAGACCCTAGAATAGAACGCAGTAGACAATTCATATTGTTTTGTTGAAAAGCCTCTTTTCGTACGACACTCATCAGAACCTGCAACGTCATAAATACGCATTTGATAGATCATACGGTTGATTAACTTAACAATGATTGGCTTACAAAACGGACGTCCGTTAGATTCAGTTACCATTAAGGATTTTATGGGATAAATTAAATTTTTGATGGCTTGGGCAAACTTGTCAATGACTTGTATAAATCATACCTTACAAACCGCAAGCAAATTTTGGAGTAGAGGGATCATTATCAAACGAAGTCACAATACGGTTCGGTGTTCTTCAAGGATCTGTCTTATGAACAGTTCTGTTTCTTTTATATATAGATGATTAACATAAGTGTGTTTCATTTTCGAAGATATTACTATTTACTCATGATACAACCTTAATTGGTGTAGGATCCGATACAAACATGAATAAATCATCAGTGACCTTGATAGGATCAAAAAATGGTTATCTGCTAATAAATTAGCTCTTAATATTATTTAATCAAACCTCATCAATTTTTAAAATAAATAGTGACACAGTAGAGCAAGTTAACCATGTCAAAATTCTTGATGTTTTGCGAGATAAAAACCTGATTGTGAAAAACATATTAATATGGTGAGATCCAAAATATCTTTAAGGACTTGGCATAATCTACAGAGCAAGTTTCTATGCCTCTAAATCTTTATTAAAAAACTGTATTATAACCAAATGTGTCCCTATCTAAATCATGGCTGTCTAATTTAGGGTTTCTGCAAAATTCAGAATCCTAACTCTCTAATAGTCAGTCGAAATCAAACATTTAGAGCTTTTTGTAAAAAGAGCCAGTGGCGTGGCCACGAGGAGACTTTGGGACATGTCCCCCTAATTGTCCGGAGAGACGATCTCGTAATTCGCCTAAATCCGACCTTAAAATTGAGGTCCGTACTCAGAATAAGTTTTAGGTGACTTGACATCATGAAATCTTGTCATTACAACGTGGCTTGAAGGTGAAGTGTCTATCTTGATCAATTTTGCAGTGAATCCCTTATAGGCCTGGAACATGTGTCGAACATGGGGTGAACTAAATGAATTTTGCCTCGTTGTCGGATTAGAGTCCTTTTCAAAGAGAGTCTATTTATGTTAGTCACTTCTAAATTCGATTTTCGGATAAGAGTACCCCACCCAGTTTGAACCAGCTGGCCACACCCCTAAAGAGAGGTAGAATAGCCATACCACAATTCTATATCAAAGCATGAAGTTTCAAAAACTAACTGATTTTTTTTTACTTAAGAGCCATTCTATTCATGAGTGATGCACACAATGGTGGGTTCTAAACAGTATCCAAACTTTTTAGATTAACTAATGATATCCAAATACATTAAACAAGAAATAGATTATGTTATCCAGCTAAAGCGATCACCAATCTCAAATCAGAATTCATAACATTGATTTTATCAAAATATGAAGTAAACTCCATGAAGTAATATGAATGAAATTCAACAGATTGCACTATCTATAGGACCGTTCCATCATCTGCTTGACACTTTTAAGGAGACGAAGTTGCGTTGGTTTGGGCGTGTTTCAAGGTCAAGCAGCATGAGTAAAACCAAACTACAGGAACACTGAGTGGTCAAAGAAGAAAGGGTCGTCAACACAGGAAATAGTGCGACAACATCTAGGAATAGACAGGACTTACACCAGAACAGACATTAAGACCAGAAGAGGACAGAGAAGTGTGGATAGTTGTTATTCTTCAGAGTACCGTAGCGCCCAAATGACCTTCAACGGTTAAGGAATAAAATAGAAGAAGAAGAAGATATAAATTACAAGCTGAGAGATAAGAAGAGCCAAGACATATCGCCAAGAAATCTGTATCTAATCTTTACTTAGACACCTATAAATGTAATGAACAAAATTAATTATTTGTTACCTTGATATTACATTTATATCCAAGCTTTGCACTGTTATAACTTTTTATTCTATCTGCACACTCTCATATATAGAATCTTCAATATCGACAATCCTTCACAACTAGCGTCTATGAACACAAAGTCTAGATTGCCGATATAAATAATCATTTATTTGATTTCACATTGTAAGTCATAGCATGTTAGTATGTGTCAAACTGTAACAAAACCAAATTTTGTGACCTTGGAGTACTAGCCTATCTGGGTTTTTCCAAGGTCCACCTTCCTTTTCATCTTATTTCTATCTACATTACAACTGTAAAAAATCTACAAACAGACGAAGTTACTATGTCTAACCCCATTACAATCCTTAATAACAACCTAGACAGATTAGCAAGCCATCATCTATTTCAGACTTACTGCATTATCAACATAGTTACAGAATAGTTCTCTAGCTTATGATGAACGAGGTCTATGCCAGATAACAAGTACTACAGTAAGCCAGCTTGCCTACATATTCATTCCGACAGCAACACTTGGCCAAACATTCAACCAAAATCCTCTATATACATCCTTGAACTACTTATAGTAACCAGACGCTTTCATTATATTCCCGCTAGCAATTGAGTTATCCTTAATTGCTTTTTAAGCTTCTAGATTACTTCGCGATTAAAGGCTTTCCGCATTGCACAGAACTTTTGCTCTGCGAAATGCTTGATATGCAGTTGTACAGTTCGTTTATACAATTATTTATCAATTTCTCATGGCGTCCACATATGCAATTTTTTGTATTGATTTTGGTGTTGCAATACATCATATCGTCGTAATTTATTATATTTATTTGAATTGTAAAGAATGAAAACGAAAAAAAAAAAATCAAAATCGCTGGCTACAGTCTTTTACTAAGTTATGATTCGAGAAATACTTCTCCTATCTTCAGACTAATGGACTCTGGAATGTTTCGCTGATTTATGTTGTTAGATTGCTTATCTCCGCGGTTGTAAAAACTGAACTTTTTAGAGATTTGGCACCTTGCTGGTTTTGTGTTTGTTGCGTTTTCTTCAATATTGTTAGGAGCCAAATTTTAGTGAGATTATAGAATAGGATGTTGATGTGGCTGCTGCGGTGTAGGGAATGAATTCTCTCCTGACATTACTGATTGTTGTATTGATCTGTCTGTCTAGTGTATTGCTATTTGCCTAATAAAAATGTGGACATTTTCGTCACAATATTGCGCGGATCTGTGGTTCTTCATTTCTCCTTTTGGACTGCTTTCTTGCGTTCTTTTTCTCTTTATCTTAAAGAACACTTTGGATTGACCAACGTATATTACCGGGCAGACTTTGCATCTTAATTTTTATACGATGTTTTTGTTTCTCCTGAAAGGAAAGGTTCGTTGGGCTTGAATATTATACTGCTTTAGTATTCCTATGATGTTTTCATTTGTCTATTTTTATGTAAGGACGTCGTATGTGCTTGAGGGGGGTCCACATATTGTTTCTGATTTGTGTTTGTTGTGTTTTCTTCAATATTACTAGGAACCGTGTTTTCTTTCTCCTGAAGGCTGCATGGATGTCCTTGGAGCTGTATGCGAATGTGTAGGTGTTTAGATGTTTCTCTTCTGTATGTAGGATAACAGGATCGGTTTTAGTCATTCTTGCTCTTCCAACTTGGATAGTGATGACGCTTTCGCAGGATGAGGTTTGTTGGTGTCATGTGTTCTTAAGATAATGGTCAGTAGAGCCTGGGTTTCTATAACTATAGACTAAAATAATACCATTTGTTTTTCCTGTAAGAAAGACATCTAGGAAGGATAGTTGTAACCTTCATCTGTTTCCATGACAAATCTGATGTTGGGGCGGAGGCTGTTGATAGGTTCTAGGAAGCTGTGCAAATGTGACTTCGTAATGATACCAAAATACATATTCAACTTATCCTTCCTAGTTGAATTGTTTCTCGTCTACAATGGTCAAGGCTGTTATGACTTCAACGTTCGCTGCGTTCGACGATAGCACAATAGAACCACATCATTAAAGAGGACTGTATCTATCTTTTTCTTTAATCTATCACTTCACAATCCAAAATAATCTGTACACTCGCAATCTTGATTTCATTCTAATTCACCTAATTTTACAGGGATATATATATATATATATATATACAAAATCTAATAGAAAAATACCAAAATAGAAAATCAATTGTTCACAGTTACTTATTTATAAAATGTTACATCAAGGATGCAATTACATGCAATTTTGCCACATCCTATATTAATACATTCCTACATACTCGTTAAAAGATAAAAAAAGAGTACAAAATTTCCTGTTGCTGTAGTACTGGCGTATATGACAACAAGTGATCATCGTACAGAAGTCGTGACTCACCGACACACGTTCTTCAATACAAATAATTATGTCAATGCTTGCCCAGTAAATGGTGATTCCCTAACAAAAGCTTTACTGTCAATGGCTTCCACTAATATTTCAGCGATGATAAAAGATGCTGAAGTTCCTAACTGGAACACCATTGGTCTATGTGTAGATTCAGATGTTGAAGAGGAAGCAAGTGCTGTCGAGGAGTGCTTTCAAATGTCGATGATGTCAGAGGGTTGAAGTGAATTTCTGGATGCAATGGAGGTGTCGATGCTTATCAAATCTTAAATGATGAACAGCGTCTCTCTGATTAGGATATTGCTGTATACAGAGTTGAAATGAAAGGAAACCATAACTTTGTCAGGGATATCTATTTGTTGTTTTGTTCTTAAAGTTCTTAAAGTAATATGTATTCAATTTTTTGTACGGTGAGCAACGATCGCCTCCCTAGTAAGAGAGTGAATGTTGAAAGATTCCATAGCACGAAACTGATGCTATTATTGACACATTGGGCTTGCGTAGTCTGAGTCATCAATGGAAACGTGCAAGAGTAGAATCCTAGGGTTTGATTTTGAATTACAGGCTGTTATCTATTAGTTTATCGTTAAGTAGGTTGATGATTATTCGGATGGATTTTGCTTTAATTGTGTGGATTGGTTTCTTCTCTAAAATTGTTTATGATCCATTCTGCATATGGCCAAGGTCTCTTTTTATATGAGCATGGTACAATCTCTTTAAACTTGGAGGATGGAGATCGATTGGTCTTCCTGAAGGGGTCCAATGGTCATTCTTTCGTCTTTAGTGAGGTTATCTGCAGGTAGCTTTGATGATCAGAGGACAAGACCCGTTTTCGCTCGTACTGTGTCCGCTTCAGTCTTTAACTGCAGTTTCTACGGCTAATGCAACTTCCTTTAAAAGAAAAGGTTCCAGGGTTTGCAGTTAATACCTTCCTTCATTGAGATTGTTCTGGTCTCAATGTATCTATTTTCGTAAAAATGGACGTTAACTGTTCTGTTGATACATTTTAAACACGATTCGTTTTATACAACTTGAAAAAAATTGTTCAACATCTGCCAATTTTTATTTATCCTTTTACTGCTTTTCATTGTGAGCATGTTCGTTATATTAAGCTTTGATAAATTGCTCTTCTTCCAAATGAAGAAAATGAAATTAGCTGATCAAGTATGCCATCTAGCTAATTTTGTAGATTTAAGCACTGCTTTCAGAATTCGTGGGTTATAATAAAGCTGCAAGAGACTGTCACAGGTTGGCGAACGCCAACTGAGCGCACAAAGTAACAGATAAAGAAGTACCATGTGGTTAGTAGCAAATCAGGGTGGTTTGGTTCGCCCAATATCATTTACAATAATAATTTAAATCAAGACAACACTACAAGTTATTGTAATGGTACAGATAGGTTACTATGGGTTATAAAGATCCGAGAACGAAATAAAATCTCAGAAATTCCAAAAGCCTTCAGGCTTCCACAATCTATTACTTAAAAAAACCCGCAATCCTCAAACAACACAAACCAAACTCCATGAAATCCAAACAACATCTGATATATAATCGTCATAAGGCTACTTTAATATAATATTTACAATAGATAAGAATTAGCAAATCAAAGACAAAAGATGACCCAGGCAGATAGATATAGAGAAACAGAAAAGTACAGCAGACACACGTGACAGAGCAACAGACGAAAGCAACATTACACATGATCAGCACATGAGGTTGCCATGATTGGAAAAATACCAAGAACAGAAGCAAACAGTAATACAACAAGTAAAAACACAGAGTAAAGAGGGGAATTACCGTTACACTATCAATTGCGAAAATAAAACATTGTCTCTTACAATTCCTCCTCTGTTTCTGCTTCTGTTCCTCGAAACATCCAACAACGGATCCGATCTTGATCAAGGACTGTCAGGGAGACTGGCCTTCCTTCCCCTTCTCATCCTGCTTCTGAGCTTTCATCGCCCTCCTTCTCCCCTCGTAAACATTAAGATTCTACTTAGATAGTGGTGTCCCGAGTCATCTCATTTAGCCATGATGTCATTTACATCGTTCTGGACATCCCAAACACATCGGAGTCTAACTGTTTTGTAATGGGGGTTGATTGCATTATTGTCACCATGACGGAGACACTATCTTTACAGTCCTGTCGGAGTATGCATTATTCAGCTAGTTTGTTATTTATACAAAAAGGGAAATGAAAGCACTGCAGTTCAGAATCACTATGAAGTAAACATCAATGTAAAACTAGTTATTCAAGGATATCTTCGCAAAAATATTCATCAAGAACGTACAGAATACGTTTCCAGCATGCATCAAGTGGCCCCTCCTCTCAGCAAACGAATACGCACAAACACAAGAGAGATTCCATTCCTAGGTATGTATACTAACTATTAAACGGGATAACGTCGGACCCTCCTAGTAGGTCTCGGAGTCATATTTTGTTCAGAAAGCATTTTCGGCAGATGTATGGCAAACGACCGGTTATAGAGAACATAAAGCACTATGACAAGATAAAATGAGGTCTGCTTATTTGCTTTAATGCTTCTTTTGTGCCTCACGTCAAAGGGGTAACGTCGGACAAGAACGTTTGTGAGAATAAATTGGCTAATGTAAAGTAAAAATAGTACAGTTTAGGCTACTACATCAAAAGCAATAGTACATGCAGCTTTTTCCTTGCATACATTTGGCATATTTACTTCCAGAAACTTGCATAAATATTTTTGCCAACATGGTCGTTCTGAAGAATGGCGGCCCGAAAATTTCTACAGATTAGTTCAGGAGTCATCAGCCTTGATGGGAGAAATATTCATCAGGATAGATTGGAAGTAGATATGTGGGCAAAAAACCCGGTCAAGTAAACTATTATTTTCTTAGTAGAAACTATTTGAGTAACTATCTTACAACTTAAACACACGTAAATTGCTGTTGACTAGCGTTCTTCGGAAGTTACCCTTGTTTCTGATGTTACCCTGTTGACAGAAAGACTTGAGGTGTCAAATTGGTAACCGAAATCTGAAGTAACTTTGATTGACGTATGCTTTGTCTACGCCAGACATGGCAGGGAGAGAGAAGTGGTTGTGGTAAAATTTTTCGCCATATACCTTCATTTTATCTGCGTTGTCAGTCTCTTCAACCTCAAACAAAACTTTGTTGTTTGAAGTTGTTTTTATCATGAAACGTATAAACTCTTGCCTTTTTTGTTTGATTTGTCTGGGTTTTTTTTGTTGTTCCTTTTTTATTTTATTAAATACGTGTCATACAAAAGAAGAGAAGGATCGTAAATTACAGAAAACGTTTATTTAGTGTTACAATTGTTCAACACGATACAAGGGCTAATATGTACGGACGTGAACGAGGACGCTAAGTCAACACGGCAATCTCCCATATAAACTCTTTCTGTTGGAAAAGTTCGGGTTTGTATTTCTTGATAAATAATGCCTCGGGTACTCTCAACTAAGAATCCGATGGAGCCTGGCAACAATCTAGGTTCTCTAACAAATGTTGGCAAATGGCCAAGTACGTAGCAGATGTGATCCGTCGAGGCACAAAAATGAGGGACGATTTTCCAAGGCCATGCAAAGATAGCGTAAGGAGTCAACAACCCACAACAGACTCGTTCATTAATTATTTTTTGCTCTTAATTTTTCGTCAAAAACCGTGAGAAAATACAGTAAAGTCACTCATATTTCCCTGCAAATAAGATGACAATGCGGTCTATGAACAACTTTTCAGAACAATGATAGTTTTCAAATGGATAAGACAGTGCGAACAGTAGTGTGCAGATCAAGGAAATAAGAAATAATAATACTTTATTTGTATTTTCCTAATTCTCACAGTATACATGCTTCTTGCTCAAAAGTAATCAGTTATTTTCTGTTTAAACTTTGAAGAAATAAGCACAAGTAGAATTTTATGTCAAAGTCGAAAACTAAACTTTTTGGATGCAAATATTGTGAAAGAGCATACCTACAATTGATCCTGATCTTGTGGGATCTACAATCCGTTTGGGAACCTTTTTGCTCAAATATGTTTTAATCTAATTGATGTGGAATGTCTCCTATACTTCTAAACCAAGGCAAACCGTTAATTGAAAAAGCTGAAAGTACTATCTCCTTTTGATTGGCGTGTCTTGTGAACTGAGTGTAAGCAAGAAACTTTTTTCCAGAGCAATATTATCATCAGCATCGAAATTAATGGCAAGATCTAAGCAATCGCGGCATGTTGGTCTAAAAACTTAGCTTTCATAGAGACAGCTCGGATCCTGGGATCGAATCCGAGCAGTGACGTTTTAAATTTTTCTCTAGCGTCTTTCCCAAATAGATATTTTGGGTCCTCTTAAAGACAATTGTTTTAACTTCAGAAATATATGTCGATATATATTTCTCTCATCGATCTATGCAAACGATTAATCTCTTTACAAGCCTTATAAAAGACATGGCTTGATATATCTTATGGCAAAGAAAAGATAAAAGAAAGAAAGAAAATATGATTTGTTATTCAGAATTGCGTCAGGCGTGTGGTGAGGATATGCATATTATTAAGCATTAAGTATGGTTCCAAAAAAGATCCCAGGAAGTCACACTTACTTTTAAAAGATCCCATAAGTGGGAAGATAAAGGCATTCACAGTACTGGCCAATTTCTAGCTAACTTCAGGTTCCCAGGCTCATGAGACCAATGCCATAGTTCATATTCCAAACACAGCATCCATTTGATTTACAAATGAAATAAGTTGCCTACTTCAAGAATCAGGTGAAACGGATTTACCCCAAATTGAGGATCATCATCATCCCTTTCAACTGCATCTAAAGCATTAACATCAGCAATTGCATATCGAACATAATAATTCTTTGCGAAAGATCATGTATTACCACTTTACCAAAAAGGGTGCCTACGTTGCTACTATGGCTTTAAATACAAACTTTCCTTAAACAACATGGGCCAAGAATAATCTAAAAGCCGATCAAGAAATCTTCGAGTGGCTTGAATTGATTATAAAAGGTCTGATGACTCATGATTGGATTGTTAGATCCAAAAAAAGGAATCCCTTAAGTACAGCAATTTCTGAATATTAGTATATCAGATTGGAAGACAACACTAGGTGCCCTTGAAGACTTCGGAATGGATTTACCTTAACGATAGATGCCCTGTCCCTAAATCTTTGTTGTAACACCGATATAGGTTTCATTCACGATCAAATATTGATTTATGTGTTTTATAATCCATACATACATGGTTTGGAAAGCCTCTTCTTCTCTTAAGCATAGATCAACGATCAAAATGAAGCATCTAAAAGCTTAAGTTTTAAGGATAGCATATATTAAGTAATAATGCATTTTTGAAAACAAGCTTACATTATTCACCGTAAATTTACTCAACAGTACATAAAATTTGTCTTGCTTTGCGTCGAGCTGAGTTAAAACTGCCAAGGCTATTTGTCATAAGAGATGCCTTGTTAAATTTCACAATAACATGAGTTGACTTTCGGGAGGAAAATAATACCTGCACACCATCACTGTTCACATCACACATTCATAACACTAAGCATGCAGCAGCTTTAAGGGAAAATAATCCTTTCCTGGTAGTCAATGGATTGGTCATCATACTCTTTTCCAGTGCAGAAGAAAATCCCTACACAGCTCACTCTATTATCTAGTTATAGTGCTGGTCTATCATTTTTAGGAAAGTTTTAAAAGCATAAAAGCTTGATCTCACCCTTCGATGCAAATTTTAATGTACCCTTCTCTCGTACAGGCTACCACTTGTGAACGAGCTTCCTCAGGCTTCATCATAGACTTCTGAAAATGGAAGATTTTGTATCAAATATGTCAGAAAGGCGCCTTCTCCTTGATTCCAGGAGAAAACAATACTTTCCTAACATTCTTCTGCAACGTATGCAAGTATGTTTTTAGGCCAGTCTTGTATCGATCAGGTCGACGAAAATGAGTAGGACATTTCCACTGGCTACAATCATCTTCATGGTCCAAAATATGAGAATAAGGTTAGTCTTCTAAGCCTTTGCAATTATTTTATACCCTAAATATTTCAAAATTTGTCCAGAAACACTTTTCTAAGGACAAAAGCCCCAGTGTTTTTTAAACATTTCAGATTTCAGACCAGGAAGTTTGCAATAAGGTCTTTTTTCATATTTTGGATACTGCAGGTAGCAGTTATATATTGAACATGACGAAAGCCATGCACATCCAATGGTAGACCTCCGACCTCAAGAAGTAAGTATTACACTGGAATGTAAGGTTGTACTTGTAATCAATCGATATTTTGTATTGTATTGGCGTTCATGTTTTTTATACTATTTCATGTGCGGATACCCAAATACATTTGACTCATAACATCAGAAAACGTCAGCTAACTTTCCTCTGTCACATCATTAGGAAAGTAAATTTAGAATATCTTGCGTTGAGCGGGAAAATACAAGGCACACGGAGTAGGGGCAGACAAAGAATCACCTACATGAGCAATATGTCAGCCATATTAGGCGAGCGTGCAACTGACATTTTTCACCAGTGGCGGTTCGTAGCCCTAAAGGATGATGGGGCAGATTATTACGGGATGGCCTTTTAGGGCGTTGTCAATTTTTTCCCCTTTGAATCACGCCCTTTTAATTTTTTTCATTCCTTTTTTCCCATAAAAACGATTTATTTTGCCATACCATAATTTATCTTCTAACTAACAACTAGCGGCCACCACTAGAGACCTTCACTTTGGGTGGTCATACAACGCTCTAATGAGGGACTATTCTTTTCAAAAAAAAGTGATACATTTTTCAACCAGACTTGATTTGCATAACACTATAATACATCGAAGCATATTTAATACACAATTGATCAGCATACGAAGAAACACGACAGCCTACATTTTAGAAAATAAATAAAGAATTGTGTCATATCATCTAGTGTCGTACGAGATCTATCTAGAAATACTTGGGAGGGCTCCCAACCCCCAAACCTAATGTAAATCTCAGGGCCCACGCAATGAATTTGAAAGTGAGGGTGCCAAAAATCAGAAAAGCATTATTCTTTGCAATTTTGCTGAGGCAGGCAAAGAGATAATGCGATCAAGCTTCAAACTGTACGTTCTCTCTTACATAAAGTCCATCTCGGCTAAAATGTATAGGGGGCATGTCCCCTGCCCCTGGTAATGGGGACCCTACATCGCTGGGAATATTAAAATGCTAAAGCACAAAATATGA
>JAAAKL020011714.1:0-13485 GCA_010016065.2 Carybdea cf. marsupialis auct. non (Linnaeus, 1758) | reverse complement strand
AAATAAATAAGCAAATACAGTACCAGTGTAAGAGAGTAAATCACATTGTGATGTAAATAAGGTAGTTACCACCAGCTGCCACTATAGTGACCAATGTCCTACTAGGGCTGAAGGAGGTAGACAGGCATTGATGGTACTATAAGCTGGTAATTAAAAGGTCAAAGGAGCTCAAAAATAGTAAATGGCAAGAAGCACATAAGTATCCATTCCAGAAACAATTCTGAGCTTACTGGCATGTTTGAAACGAGCAAAGCGACAAGAGAATGAAAGAGGGGAAATTAATAACAGATAAGAGAAGATTGAAGGAGTAACAGTTCGTAGCTAAATGCACGTTAGAAAGGACAAGAGAGCAAAGTGTAGATTAAAATAAACGAAGAGAACAAAGACGAAGGGTACAACTGGGGTGCAGAAAAGTATATTACTCGATTGATTCAGGACCCATTTTTACGCTCTGAGAAGGGTATGAAAGGATAGACACTTAATTTGTTCGACGAATGATTATAAAAGTTCGTTGTGCACGAGAGGTAGTAGACATCCGATGTACGTTGATTGTAACGAAAAGGAGTGCGAAAATACTATCGAAAGGTACGCCTTGTACCAAAAAACTTGAGGTGGTCACGGTTAAAAACGTCTCTAGAACCAATCAGGTTGATCTGCAGTTGTCTACTCGAGTCTGCTTCTCAAAAATCGGTCCATTATGCAAGATTTTATTAGAGGATTGTTAACTCGATAGGTGTACACCTCCGAAGCTGATGGAAGAGGGGTTCGAGGATCTAGTAGCCTATACTTATAGTCGAAAGCAGTGCATCAAAAAAGAATGACGTTGGCCTACAAACAAACTGGAAATATTAAAACTTGCACAGCATAGTTAAGGAAGATTGAAGGTGCAGGATTGAGACTAGCTTCTTATCCTGACCTGAAATGTCCTTTTCATTAAATCCTATTGCACTGGGAAAAGGTTCACCAAGGCAAACACAAACTAGAAGCTGGACTTAATCTCCGGATGAAAGTTTAACGGTTGCAAAATACGATTGTCATCCACAGAAACAAGAGCTGTCCAAAGAACGATTACCTACACTACGAAACAGGTTAAAAATTTGGAAACAGGAAGACATGATTTAGCAGATCTCTCATTTGAGATAGTGCTGCGTTCAGCATCAATACACTAGATCTACAGAATTTTGTTGTCCATAATGTTTCATTACGGCCATATTTGCTAAGCCACGCAATACTTCGTCAAATCAGAGGTTTCGCATCTACTTTTGATAAGTAATTGAAAACTATCGATCCAGCAAGAAAAAAATTAGATAACGCCACTTAAAACAAGACAGTGATACTTTGTAATTGCATCTTACAATAAAAAATCAACAGAAAAAAGGTAAAAAATAACAATGGCAAACCTTCCCGAAAAAATTGGCTCTACCAAAAAGCATTTACAGAGGACCAAGCCAGAAAACGGTAAAAGTATGATGTCTTCAATTCACATTCACGAGAGCAATGTTTTGTGTACGTTTAAGCCCAATACGAGCAAAGCAATCTTACTTGTCTAGTTACGCATTTGATCAACATTTTTTAATGTTCTCTAGTTTCAGCCTCATCTGAGCACTTCGAATTTTGCAAGTTAAATTGCCCAAGTTGCCCATTTGATGAACACTTTTCAATGTTCTCTAATGAACGATTTGGGACCATGGTCTTTGGGACACGAGAGCAATGCTTGGTGAAAAGTTTCAGCCTAATCTGAGCACTTTAAATCTTGTATGTCAAATAACCAATTGATGAACACTTTTCATTGTTCTCTAATGAGCGATTTGGGGCTACCATGGTTCTTAGAGACACAAGAGGAATGTTATGTGTTAGTTTCAGCCCAGTCCTAGCAAGGGTTCTGTAAGTACAAGTGAGGCTAGAGGAAAAAGTGGTTGATGCAAGACCTATATCAGGGAAGAAACTTTCATGGCCAGGCTTAACTCCCGAAAGGTCAAGAAGTCAATGAAAGAAAACGCATGGATTAAAGTTGGTTCGTATTTATCTATGTCATTTTCATTTCATGTGTAGTGTATACAAAAAGAATCAATAAATTGCCAAAGCAAAATGGTAAGGCATCTACACTATTACACTTTAGCAGTATCTTCCATCTCGTTCCGTCTTTTACCACATCGGTATAAATAACATAGAACACACGGAACGGAACGGTAGTGTCATAGTTGTCAGCTAGTTACATCACATTCGATGGTTTAGTGTTCGCGTTAATGAGAGTTCTCTTTCAAGATTTGGCCCTTTAAGGGCTACTACTTTCAAATTTCTTTATTCAAAAATTAGGTTTTACTTGTTAAGATAAAATTAATAGGAAATTTTATATCAATCATTGAACTTGAAGTCTTCCTTTCGGCATATGGGTTCACAATGTAGATGATAGGTGTAACCTACAACCATTGACATTGACAAAAGGTGAACCATTGTCTCCTACGATTTTCTTGGTTGACCACTGTCAGTATGAAGTTTCGGTTTTTTCTATCTACAGACCATTAAATCTTCCATGTGATTAAAATAAAATTCTGATTTTGCAGTTAAATTGTTTCGGTTATGATTGACTATACTTAGCACCACAAGGAAATTATCTTTCCAGGGATCTATCAGCTCTTAACAGGGGTTGGCCACGCAAAATGTAAAGATTAATAAGATCCGGGCCACCTACTCAACATGACAACCATTAAACACATGAAATATTCTTTTTAAGTAGGATGAAAACAATAGAATATTAACATTCCATTAAAATGTAAAGACTGGCATAAGAATGTACTTAAATTGTAGCATGGGATTGAATTATATCATATGGCTGACAAAGGTATGTGTGTCGACATCAATAATTGTAGGTTGGAATTCCAGATTGATCATCGATGACACAGATTGTTCTCTTTCAGGTAAACATCTAATTTTGGAGTGTTATTCCTAACTACTCTAAAAAAGTTTGAGGTATTATGTTATTCCATCCTTGTTCACATTGAACCGTGAAATCATGGGTGTTATAGTAATAGTCCATCCGCTCTGACGACACTTTGATCACATTCGTCTAGTCTCCTCTACACTTTGCAGATGTTTTCACTTTTTACTTGAATAACTGAAATGAAGGGCAGAACAAAAATGTGAATTGGATGACCAGCCATTGTTTTCATTTCTGGTAAGATAAGCAAGCTAGCGAAAGCACAGTAAATGCAAAAAAAATAAAACTGGGAAGATCCAAAAAGCGATCAGCAGAAGCAGCATGATCCATCAGCAACACAATTATTATAATCATCATCATCACTGCATTCCAGTCATCACTATAGCGAGCATAATCACAATGACCATCATTGTAATCATCATCTTCACTAAAAGTATTTATCAAACTATCATTACTGTCATCATCATCAACAGCAGCAGCAGCAACATCATCATCATCATCATCATCAGTATCATCACTATTTGATGTAACGTAAGCTGCTGTAAAATATGGTATACTGTCTTGTGATTCAGTGAGAATAAAAAATTTTCTGCAGAACAATAACTTCAAATGAACTTTTCGAGTTTGACCTGGATTGGTTTACGATATTGAATGTGGCAAACATGTTCAACTGTTCTTTCTATTGGTGGATTAAACTCCCAAAATTGTTTGGCAAATACCAGATTCTCTGGCAAAATAGCATGTTATGCTTAACGCTTTCTAGAAGCATTTCTGAAAAGGTTGTTTTCGAATAAATCAATCTAGTTATAAAATGAAGAATTCACTGCACTAAAAATTATGTTGCTTCGATGTCAACAAAGTTGACCCTCCAATTGGAGATAAAGTTCGTAATTTTTGAAAGTTTGACGAGAAAGCTGGAGACTGCCTAATTCAGATCTATCCACATATTTCTGGTGTTTAAGGCGTCAAATGTGGTTATCATACAATTAAAAATAGCTGACATAACAATTATTTAAAAACGTGTTGTACCTTATGTCTCCTTTACAGCTTCCTAAAATTTAAAAAAAAATCATAATTAGACTACTGATATAGCGAAAATATCTTCAATTACTACTTTAAATGTTCTAGTCTTCTTATTCCATGGCTTTGCGTAACCATTACCTAAGTGGGAGCAGGCGTGCGAAGAATGAAATATACGTAGCTGAAGTGGCTAATCTTTCGGTTGGCGTGGGAAAGAAGATTGCAAGATTGTTAGTTTGTCCAAAGACTTTACACCGACATTACAACCAGGGGGAACAGTCAAGTTCCATCAAATAATTTTGGTTTTCCTTGTTTTCTTAGCATTTACTGTTCCACTTTTTAGTGAAAATGTGTCACCCCCAATATTGTTCCAGTGGTTACTCCATTGCTTTGTACCCACACATGTTTCAAGTCTTCCAATTGACGTCGTCTCAACATGGACTGACACAAAATTCCCAAATACCATTAAAGGGATGTGGCCATTGAAAATTACTTATACAAGGGATTTGATGGGGCATTACATCAAACCATTCCCTTCCAGAACACATAACACTATAAAATGGTATCCTAATGATACACCTATAAGAGAAGAGCGAACTAAGAGGGGGGCAAATCCTGGCCTATTAACGGACTTAACGTGTCAAATGGTTATAAAACAAACGAACTAAAAAAACCAATAAACATACATAAACGAACAAACGAAAAATGTCGATTGTGTATACGCTTAAACTATCAGGAAATTACAATAAATGAACAACGATGTATAGAAATACTAAGAGACCTGGTAAAGTGCAAAACGTGATGACTGTATTTGGCCTATGAGCCAATAGTTACAAAATATTAATCCTATTGACATATCTTCGCTTACAGTCAATCAACAAATTACTGATAGGGTCGCCTACTTCCTCTCGTTTCCTGTATTGGTAAACAAAATCGTCTTATGTATTCAAACGGAGATGGAGATTGAGCGTGTTTTCTATGGAACAGATCTCTTATTCTCCTACCCCTATCTTGGCTCACGAAAATAGTCACTGCCCTAAAAAGATCTTATCAGTTCATCTCTCACTCCGAAACCGAGGTTCTGCTGCTGCCAACCAAGCTTTTCTGGACGTAGATCTGATCATAGCGATTCACATATAAGTGTACCTCGTAGCGACGTAGCCTGTGTTCCGAGTCATACACAAATGAAGGGACTAGGCATTGTCGCCAGCTTTTTCTGTCTCGGAATATCACGCATGTGTTTGATCACGCCAGATCGAAAGATGCTGATTGGTAGAAATAAACATAAAACGATTTTCGGGCTTCCTCATCTTACTTAAAATAGTATTGTGGACGATGTGCTAATCTCTCTTAATTTTCCACAATGACAATAATGGAATGTTGATTCTGCATTCCCAATGGCTGCTTGATAGCTATTTGTGCGCATCAACACAACTGTTGACTCCAAAATTTCTGTAAACCAGGAATGACCTCATGCCACCGCGCCTGGGTTATGCGTGCAGTTAGGAAGATAAATGGTATTTGGCCGCATGTTCATGAAAATGTGGCATCTTCCAGAACAGACTTGTTATATAACTGTCTAAGGTCAAAGAAACCAAAGAGAAGACAACTTGGCATACTCGCACGCACCTTATTTGTAGTACACAAACTATAAACATTGGAAAAGCAGTTCAGCAAAACCTAAAACAAGGCGCATAGCAGTTTCTTCAATGGTGACTTTCGGGGAATCGCAACTCATCTTGTTGCCTCGATGAACGTGCTCCCATTAACTCGCAGATTAGGCAAGTGACATTCTTGCGCTTGCAAGGATATTGATTTAGAAGGCAAGATAAGCATTGCGATGGGGGAATGGCGCGTTTAGCAGTAAAAGAGGGAAGAAAGGCTGGTGCATTGTGGCTGACGCGCTTGCAATATGATATCAATAATGGAATAAACATTCTCAAAAGATACCAAACACCAAATTTATAACTTTACGTCATGAGTTGAACGAGATCATTTAAACCGATGCACATTACATGAGGTGTAAATCAGGTGCAGATCAGGCTGGTGCTTCTATCAACGATGACTCACATTTTGGAACTTTACAGTGACGAGGCTAAAGTGTGGATCATGAAGTTTAAATAGACGAAGGCAAGGAAAGAGAGGGATTGCTCTAGGATGCCAGAGGAAATAGGGTGCTTACGTCCGGATTTCCACCTCGATGTCACATTGATAGTACTGGTTTTAAAAGATATAGCATGTTAGTGTAATGAATTCGACTTATAGCTCCTTAGTTAAGGTTACTCGTGTTAGATGGACCGTACCTTTGAACTTTTCTCAACGTCTTTTGCTTTTGGCACAACCGTCCGTTTCATTCCAGCGACGCCTGGATATGAAGATGGAAGACTCATAGGTATATTTGCACCGAAGTTGCTTAGTGACTGAAAGAGAAGGTAAAGAAAATGCCGATTTAGGTGGACTATGATACCTCCAGTTGTCAATGCTAAGGACGTAGCAAAGGCACGGATAGGTTTACCCTCATCTCACCTCGTCTGACAAGGACAAACCTCATGATTTGGAAACTGGATGATCTGGCAATTCTAGCTCGTATCATCTAATCACTAACTTCAAAATGCGGAATGTTACCCCGCCATTTTCAGGGAATCAACCGTTGTCCTCATTGCTATTAATACCAAGAGTGATCATAAACAAAATGTTTTAAGTGAGCGTAACGAAAGTTTAAGACTAATAACTGCACTTTCTATCATAAAATACAAACCCCTCAAAGCTTAATAGATCATTCGCAAATTTAGTCACACACAAAGCTTTATCTTAATTTTCTGGAATTTCATTAAAGAATATGAGAGAGAATTTTAAAAAAACGTTTTTAAACTCATCTTTTAACATATGAAAGTTTGTGATATTAGCAGGGCGAGCACCTTTCGGTCACTAATATTTCAAAGTCGTAATGCACAAGGTTCTTGGCACACAAATCTGGAAATAGCAGGACTTCCTAGTCTCTGTTTTGACTCAGTCTCTGCTTCGACCCACTGACCTCTATAATCACTGGAAGGAGCATTTGCCGTCTCAAAGTGAGGTAAGTCGCTGGACACTATTCTAGTGTCCATCAAACAAGGCTTATAAACTATGTTACCTAACATGGCGGACCCTATCGGGCTATTTTAACTTATTGGGGCTAGCATTCGTGACCACACTTTCTTAGCCGTTGGAAACAATGTGATTGCTCGATCCAGTCTTTTTGGAGATCAACGCTTCGACGCAGTCTCTTCTTCGGCCTAGTTTTTGCTTCGACCCAGCCTCTGCTTCGACCCAGTCTCTGCTTTGACCCAGTCTCTGCTTCGACCCAGTCTCTGCTTCGGCCCAGTCTCTGCTTCGATGCAGGCGTTAATCTTAAAATCAGCCATTGGCAATTTTGTTTGCAGGTAGCATACCAATGAGAGTTTAAAATATCTATGCTTACGCATAAGTCAACTACTCGGAACAAGATTTAGGTTTGTGCCTCGCAAATCTAACAAATAATAAAGCTTCCTTCCTACTTACCATTTGCCTAAACATGGCTCCGTTGGGGTCAGGAAGGGCTGGCTGATCTTGGCCAGGAATTGCTCTCATGGCAGCTTGCATAGGTAACTGATTGTCAATACCCATCGGTCCTGCTGCTGCTCTTGAAGGAATGGCTAAAAACGAAGGGATGTATACATTTTCTTTAATTTGTTGCTAGAAATTAGCACCGATAGAAAAAATTGAATATATATGCCTTCCTACGTATAATAATTATATCGATAGCAACGAACATGGAGCCTACAAAAGACAGGGGTCTACATTGAAATTATCCGATACTTCAATTTTGTATTGCCTAGCCGAAGAAATCATTAGTGAGGGCGCACCCAGTAGCCTTTCTTGAAATCAGTGAAATTATGTCCACACTTCGAAGATGTATATTCAACTGAGTATTACTTCATCATCTTGAACGAAAGGGGCTAATTTCCATCTGGTCAGGGAGAAGATTCAATGATTGTGTTTATAAAAACTGAGAAAGCAGTCTATTGAAGTGGTCGTTATTCATCTGCGAACTTTGTGTTCTTAGTTATAAGACTACTTTTACTGTTACTTTGAACCAAAACACAGATCAATCGTATAAACTGTTCTGCTGATATGACACTCACGAATTGCTGTATGACAATGTAGTGCCACTTCAAGCTGCAATGGGACACCATAGAGTGCCTCTTTACCTAACCCATATACATGTCCGACTGCTTGCAATGTAAGGTAAAATTTTAAGGGTTTTCATCAGGCGACGGGCTAAATTTGGCAATGGACTCCTCGTGATGTCATAAGATGTGTCATAAACCAGGTTCACAAAAAATCCCATGAACAAAATTTTCTTTAACAGTGGCTGAGTCGGTGGTGGTGATGTGGTATTAAAATACAATATTGATGGCTGTTCAGCACCCTGCGTTTAGCTTATTAACATTGCAAATCAGTAAAATGGTAGCATTATAGCAAAATATAGCAAAATATAGCAAAACCAGAGCATGCTTCTTCTCTAACACAGCTTCGTAACAACCATGACTAAATGGAGCCAACAACCAACGCATAAATCTGAGGTCATCACAGAGCCTATTAGTGCCTTTTCACATCGTTACCAAAATCGTAGATAGTAGGAAGGAAATTAAAGAACGGGTGATACAGAAATCGGATGCCAGCGCTGTGGCAGAACGAAACCTACAACAATAAATACGGGTAGCATTAAGGTAGTAATCATGAGGAACACAAAACAGAAGATGGCGAGGATATTAAGGGATTTTTAGTTTGCTCAATCTTGACTCTGGAGGCCTTGCAGAAAGAGTGAAAACGAAACATAAGCGCCATTAGTCGACCTCACAATCGCTCCACAAGGTGTATAGAGACGAGATGCCACTTGAATACGCCTGGCTGCATACAGTAAGTCAATTACCATGACATACATACATTAATTTGTGTCAATTTTAACATAAAGAGGTTTTCGAGGCAAAGACTGTGTTTGAGACAAAAGCATTTACTACTTGAGATAATAAGCTGAACACAATAACAACATGTCTATGTAAGCAAAACTTTTATCAATACAATCTCATTTGGCAAAAAAGCAAGACAATACAGTTCATGAAGTTGTTAATTCTATGCTTAAAATGAAGCTTTCTTGAACAAAACATATCTAACCTGGAGCCAGCAGGAATATTCGCATATCATTTCCATTTGTCTATCATTTCCTGTTTTCATGCTAATACATAATATGATTGCGTTCATTCGCTCATAAATATATAGACGCTTATACCAGCACTGTCTTCACGCATAACAGTTTGCGCTATCCATCAAGAAGAGAATTAAAGATCGTATGTCCAAAGCACTGGGTTAACACAGATCATTGTAGAACACCATCTGTAGCACACTGGTCTGCTTAATGTTAGTAAATTTGTTTATTCAGAGAATTAGGTGTTAGTTCTGAGATTTGCGGTCGTTTCTTACTATTTTATTCTCTACGTCATAAATCTGAGCAAAATTTTCTAGGATTCTGGATGAAGCTATCATACAAATGCAATCTTTTATGGCAAGGTAAATGTGCAGAAATAGTGCGATAATATTATTGAAAGACCTGTACGATTTTCTATGCTTGAATCCCAATCCATCGCATTTTGTGAACGATAAGCTGGCCCCACAAGATTAATGGAGGATCGCCGGTTGGGAACCCTGCTTTAGATGCTTTGGTGTATATGGTAACCGAATACCAATACCAAGAATGAGTGCCTATGCGGCACTTGAACGATCAAGTTACAGTTAACGTCATGCTAATACCAAATCAAATAGATGCCTAAATTAATGCACAAGACACAAAACATAAGGATCTTGTAGATACCAAATTATCACATGCCCTAAAATAAACCTAATCGGCGTCAATTTAATTTTCTCACGATTTTCGCTGCATTCATTTTGGGGAAATAGTTTTGCGGTTCGTGATATCAAAACGAATTTTGTATAATACCAAAAAGAGATCATCATCGTATAATAGCCATATTCTTAGCAGTGTTTTGCACTTTGATGTAGTTCTTAGTCAATTAGCTTTGTTCTTATTTGAACCATTAAACCTTCTTTACAAAAATTTTGCTGAAACTATATTCAAAATCATTAAAGGGATATTAGGGTCAGGATTAAGTGATATTGGTTAAATTTTCTAAAAAAATGCTAAATGACCGCGCTCTTTACAATGAAGTTACACTGCTTCAAGAGATTTACGGCTTCATGCATGTGAGTGCTAGAAAAAAATATCAATTTTACTTGAAACAAACTACTGAGTAGACGGAAGTTAATTTCCCCTTAATTAACCAGAGAAAATGTATTAATGTATGTTATTGTTAATAAGCTCACTATTATATTATATGAAAGGTGAAGAAAATTAACCGGACATTATTGAAAATTAGTGCTAGGAAGAACAATTAGTTAGAAGTTAGTAAAATCTTACCACCCTTGTAAACAATACCTCGTGTGCTGCGATAATGTCCCCGATGAATTTGAAGAGTACAGTGCCGCTGGACGCCGTCTGGAGTAGAAAGCAACAGGCTATGGATTATTTCAAAACTTATACATACCAGGTCGCACTCTGAACATACCGTTACTTCCAAATCCTACATCGCCATATCCTTGATCATAATGGGATCCATACCCAGCTAGTTGTCCACCATCAGCATGGCCATAAGCACCAAATGGACTGTGGCTATAAGAAGCGCCAAATCCTCCGAATCCGTTAACAGATGAGAGTGGGTTAGATCCAAATGGTCCGCTCAATGAATGCGCATCATCAACACCAAATCCGTGTCCGCCGTAAGTCAGATGTGTAGGATTGAGAGAACTCATTTCCAAGCCTCCATGCTCTAATCCTAAACGGCCGCCGTGATCAGCGACGAGTCCAAAACCACCATAGCCAAAGCTGTGGTCGGGGAAACCATGATCGTAATCTTGATCAAATGGAGCATGGTCCAAAGCGACAGCATGACCCGAAAGAGGATGGTCATAGCGCACTCCACTGCCATATCCATGGCCACTATAAGCTGAGTGGGTGCTGTAGCCACCTAATCCATATGCGGAACTTGGGTTATAGCCACCATATCCATGACCAGCGGATGCGTGGTCAAAGGACAGAGCATGCGAATATCCATGCGTTCCTGTTGAATAATCTCCGAATCCATGAGTACCACCATATTCACTGCCCAAGCCATGGCCGAATTCACTACCATAGCCGCTGTAGCCTGCATGGTTGCTGATTGGCAGACCCAAACCATATCCATACACGCTATTCCCACCTAGAAATTTTAAATAAAAACGTGAAGGTATATTAGCAAAAACAAATAGAGATAACAGATTGAAAAATTAACTCGGTTATTAATTAGGTTATTCAAACGTTTGAGAAAGGCTAAAGTTTCTCGGCACAATTCATCATCATCATCATCATCATTACCACCACCATCATCATCATCATCATCATCTTGGTCTCAGCTGAGATATAATTCGCTACATCTTAACAGTACACCCTATTGGTCATAGCTGCTGGAAGGTTTTCTGTGGCGATGTCGGTGTCGCTGCATATTTGTCTGGAAAGGTGATCTTCCGTGACCGCTTGAGTGATAATGGGTGCCTCCATAAGAGGAACGACGACACAAGTGTATCTGAGGTAGGTACACAGTGTCAAGCAAACTGGGCACGTCTCCTTTGGACTAAGGTTGAAATCCTAGTTAGGTCACCATATATCATTGCAAGAGTTATATGTCTTTTCCATGAAAGATTTAATACTCTCCTGCGAAGACGGGTATGCCATTCATCAAACCCTTCTCAAAAGCGTACAATCATGTCAAAAAAAACCAAACACAAATACGTTTCCGTAATACGCAGATTTTCTTATAGGGGCAAGCTCTTGCTTTCTGTTGAAAATGATAAGTTAGTTGCACAGTGTACAGTTAGTTATACACATAGCTGCAAGTTTATGCCTTACTATTTAACTGCACTTTTGTTTTCTTATTCATTCCTCGTGTATTCAATATATGAACACTGTCTCCCTTCAGCACAAAACCATGCAACGGCCACATTTTCTGGTCTTAGTGATCGCGCCCTTTACAATTAAAATGAATTTCAAACTAACCTTAAACTCATTCATGAGGGCAACGCGTGGTTACACGAGAGCACTTAAATTAAGCTCGTTCGTTCGTCTGCGTCCTTTTAACTGTTACTTTAGTAGAGTTAGAGGACTTTGCTAGCGTCTAGGTCAGCCTAATGCCTAGCGTCTAGGTGAACCTAATGCCTACCATCAGGGTGAACCAAATGCCTAGCGTCTAGGTGAACCAAATGTCTAGCCTCTAGGTGACCCTAATACCTAGCGTCTAGGTGAACCAAATGCCTAGCGTCTAGGTGAACCTAATGCCTAGCGCCTAATTCTTAATTTGGTGATTTGACAATAATTTTTCCACGCGATGCATATTTCACATTTTAACAAAATGCTTCAGGGTAGATCACATTTCTGACGAATTATTTGGAGCTTGAGTCTGCAACTGTAGTGTGGTAATGGAGTACGGAACTGGAATATGGAACTGGAGTGTGGAGCTGGAGAGTGGAGCTGGAGTATGGAACTGGAGTGTTGTACTGGAGTGTGGTACAGGAGTATGGAAATGGAGTGAGGTATTGGAGTATGGTACTGGAGTGTGGAGCTGGAGTACGGAACTTGAGTGTGGTACTGGAGTACGGAACTGGAGTAAGGAACTGGAGTGTGGAGCTGGAGAGTGGAGCTGGAGAGTGGAGCTGGAGTATGGAACTGGAGTGTTGTACTGGAGTGTGGTACTGGAGTATGGAAATGGAGTGTGGTATTGGAGTATGGTACTGGAGTGTGGAGCTGGAGTGTGGAGCTGGAGAGTGGAGCTGGAGTATGGAACTGGAGTGTTGTACTGGAGTGTGGTACTGGAGTGTGGTACTGGAGTATGGTAGTGAAGTGTGGAGCTGGAATGTGGAGCTGGAGTGTGGAGCTGGAGTATGGAACTGGAGTATGGAACTGGAGTGTGGTACTGGAGTGTGGTACTGGAGTATGGAACTGGAGTGTGGAGCTGGAGTATGGAGCTGGAGTATGGAACTGGAGTGTGGAGCTGGAGTATGGAGCTGGAGTATGGAACTGGAGTGTTGCACTGGAGTGTGCTACTGGAGTATGGAAATGGAGAGTGGTATTGGAGTATGGTACTGGAGTGTGGAGCTGGAGTGTGGTATTGGAGTATGGTACTGGAGTGTGGTACTGGAGTGTGGCACTGGAGTGTGGAGCTGGAGTGAGGAGCTGGAGTATGGAACTGGAGTTTTTGTACTGGAGTGTGGAGCTGGAGTGCGGAGCTGGAGTATGGAACTGGAGTATGAAACTGGAGTGTGGTACTGGAGTGTGGTACTGGAGTATGGAGCTGGAGTATGGAGCTGGAGTATGGAACTGGAGTGTGGAGCTGGAGTATGGAGCTGGAGTATGGAACTGGAGT
>JAAAKL020011713.1:0-13486 GCA_010016065.2 Carybdea cf. marsupialis auct. non (Linnaeus, 1758) | reverse complement strand
TTCCATCCCCACACCACCAACACTTCCATCCCCACACCACCAACACTTCCATCCCCACACCACCAACACTTCCATCCCCACACCACCAACACTTCCATCCCCACACCACCAACACTTCCATCCACACACCACCCACACCCCCTCTGCTCTTAACGAAGTGAATGATGATAGAGGCGATAGGAGCTAAATTGTAATCAATAAATAATGTACGTCTATTGCATTGAAAAGTAAGCCTTTTAAATGTAATGTGACCGACATTTTTTTTTCTGGTCCAATTTGTTTGGTTTTTGCCCACCATATTTCTAGTTATTAATTTTCCTTCAATGTAGATACCAACGAGTTTTTTTGTGAAGTACAATATTTAGATTCAGACGCTAAAAAACCCAGCAAAACTGTTAAAAGGATACATAATGTAAACAACCGAATAAAATATAAATGACCTTAAAATTTAAAACAATCGTAATTAAAAAATAGGTTATCTGCCCATAAGAGTCTTTTCTAGGTATGACAGAAAAGAGTGAAACTCATAAAACTGAGTTCACAACACTTCTTTGCATGACGAATACCACATTGTCAACCAGTATAAATAAAACAAAAATTGACCAACGTCTATAAAACAAAATAATTTCATAATTGACCTTAATAGGATTAAATTTGGATTGTATTAAATTTGCGATCCCAAATTTCGCCAAACCCGCTAAATTTTATCCCGCGAAAAATCTGCTTTGCAGCCATCTGTGAAATTAAATACCTGGGAAAAATGTGGAGGGAAAAAGCTGATCCGCGAAAATTATCAATTTTCAATATTTTCAATATAGTTGCCTTTTTAGGGAAACAACACTGTTTATTTCCTCATTCAAGGACTTTAATGAAAAACGTGATGTTTAAAATGTACAGAAGTCTCAGAAGTAAAGGAGTCTGATGCGCCAAATACACCAAGAATCTTGTGTTCCCATCCACAAAATCGGCAGAAAAACCGAAATCAGACCATCTTCGAAATAAAATACCCGCGAAATATTTGAATTTCCCCAGAAGACACCATCTGCCGGTTTTAATCCCGCGAAATTTAATCCCATTAAAGTACCATGCCATAAAATCCAAATTTCCTAGTATTCACACTACCCTCTGGTCTCTAATAGACATCCTCTTCCCGTTAATTAAGTTATAGAAATCTTTCCACCCTGGACATTCTTACTCCAAACCATCCTGCTATTAAATTTGGGAAACATTTCTAACTAGCACATTTCAAGTGGCTTGTCTTTTTGACACTTTCGCATTGTCGTTTCATGATTGTGATATTTTGCATAAAAGAATATTCGAATCTGAGAATTAATAGCATTTTAGCTGCGCGTTTTTCCAGCCCCCTGTCTATTAAAGACCAGAGAGTGCGTCAGTGCTTGCAAACCTCTATGTCCAAAGAAAATGGCGTTTTCAAAATCGAGTCTTACAATCTCATTCGTACTGAAAAATCAATTTCCTTTCAAAAAACAGTCAGAAAGAGGAGCGTTCTTTTACACGTTAAAATAACAACGTACGCTCAGAAAACATGTCTCCATTAGGATTTGAGTCCGTTGCACAGTTATTCGTGGCAAAATCTGTCAACTCAGTTGGTGTACCACGATGATAAAATACTCCTCTAGTCACCACATTAACTCCCAGCCCTCCACTAGAGGAATACGACATCTTTCTCTACGTTGTTTTTGAGACCAGCTTCTTTGTGCCTTGGAACTTGGCTATTGAAGGGCTGTCATTCGGTCCTTCGATCGATCCAAAGCCATAGCACTCTCCTTGTAGCTGTAAAGAGATTACAATGAACGTATTGTTCAATTTTATTAACACGATTTAATGGATATTTCATGCTTGTATAGACTTCAGAACGATAAATATAATATGCGCTACTTGTTATAAATTTATAACACCCATCTTTTCTAAGATCAGATAACATGTAGGAATAAAGGGGGGAGGGGGGCATGGGCTTTCCTCGAATTCTTATTACAGCATAAAATCACTGATCTCTAAAAGGACTGGATCGAGCTTCCTATTGCTTCCAACAACGAAAACGTGTAGTCACGAGTACTGGCCTGCATTAGTTAAAATAGCGCGGGAAGGTCCGCCCTGTTACGTCACATTGTTTGGAAGATTTGTTGATAGGGACTAAAATGGCGTCCAACAGACTGATCTCACTTTGAAACGAAAGATGCTCGATCCAGTGCTTTTTAGAGACCAAGTACTTTCACTTTTACAGGTGTCAACGTTTATTTCAACAGCATCTAATAATATTCTCTTATCCGATAATGTTTTTGTGAAACTAAAGTAAGGGAAGTATGTCATGTGCTTGCGTCAACGTATCATGTTCTGACGAATTTTTAAAACTCGAATGATGTATTATTTCTCTTTTTTACAAAACACCAGGTCAGACACTCGTTCGACAGGTATCTCCTACTTGCATGGCAAATGCTGCCTAAGAAAAACACACACAGAAACCAACAAAAAAATCAAAAACTAAAAGAAAAACAAAAAACAACCAAACTCTAACTCCATTAATAATAATCAGAAGAAAGAATATGTCTAAAAAGTGAAAGAATAGAAAACTGATCAGCAATGTTCACCTAAAAAATTCAAACACCTTCCGTTTTATTAAAAGCTTAAACCTAGATGCACTGGGTGGATCAGGTTATAAAAGTTGAAAAACTTTGTACTCTGAGGAAGACTGCCTTGACCGGTCGAAATATAAGTCACCAACACTGCTTTATACGATTTAGTGCTACTTTTCCATTAAGCCTGATTTCTTGTCTGATGTTTAGTATTTTGAACATCAGTCTATGTATCATTCTTTTATCCGGAACTACCCTCATCTTGGTAAAGCCGTTTTGGATTCTCTTATCCTAGCTTAAATTATTATTCTACACTCTCTCTGATAGAGTTTGACCTAGTAATATAAACTACTGACATTTGCTAACCATTGTAAGCCTACGACTTCAAAACACCAAAACGTCAACACGTTTAAGTGGATTCGTTCCTATACTTTTGTCCAAGAAGAAGTAATTTATTATCAGAAAATTATTATCAATAACATAATGATACTTAAAATAATTTATTGTATCGGTAGCACCAAATTTTTTAAGCAAGCCATTTCATTAAGATGAATTAACAATAAAAGTGTTAATATAAACTAGGCTTTTGCTGATGTACTTACTTTAGCAGTAGTCTATTATATCCAGGACCTTGATATTTAACCAGCCTCAATCGACTACAGCTTTAACAGATCTATATATCATACTAAAATAAAGAAAGTATCAATGAAGCTACCAGTAAAGAGATGTCATTTCTCTTGGAAACATTGTCCAAACCTTCCTTTCTTTGAATACAAATAATACTACCATTATGTAAAACCAATAACTAGTTCCCCTTCAGTAGACAAGCACAAAACAGGAAATCATGGCAACGACTCGTTTACTCTATTTGTTACGTAAACATCCAAGAAAGTTTATTTCCTGGAGCCCAATAAATGTACCTATGTATGACCTCATTACAACCAGAAAGTTTTGTTTAAAGTTCATATGAAATGCTTACTAAGGCTACCAGCCGCCCTTTATCGTTGAATTACTATAGGTCTAATTATGGTCAATGATGAAGGCAACGCATTAATTTAAGGGAAAGAAAATGACGTAGAACCCCTCTTTGCTACGCAGTTGGCATTATGCACTTTAATAATTTTATTTTTATAGCAATTATAATTCCAAATGGTTCCAACAGTTTATTGCCTGAATTTGTAATAGATAAAACAATTTACATTTTTCTGATGTACCTGAAGTTTTGTAATACTGGGAATGATTTGTTTGTAGTTTCACTAGATGCCGACTGGTGGGAAAGAGGGAGGAATTGTCTAACACTGGGACGCCAGAACTCCATACTTCACTAAACAGAATTACAAACAGAGATTCGATATGTCAAGACAGTATTGAGCCTTAAAGACAAAGTAGTCAATGAAGTTTAGGAAGACCCGTGCGATTATTTCAATACCTTTAGTGAGGAAATGCCTTTTTTCCTTTCACAAAAAAGGTTGGTCAAATGTTCTTATACTATTAATCTCTGAAGTGGTGTATATACTTGAACTTACAATTCTATGTGAAGACAATATCAATGCTGCGCAAGTGCGTAAGGACGAGCGTTATGAGAATCTCTTAGAGGATTGTGAGAACGCAGGCTGGCGAGCAACCCACTTCCCTGTGGAGGTGGAAATTGAAAAGCTTGGCTGCTCAAGTTAGGTTTGAGCCATAGGAAGGTGAACATGGATGAAACGGCCTACATTACAGATGGTAATGGCAGTAACAAAAGCCCACATACCCACATCGACTATTTAGTTGTAGGTTTGCTCAAAGGTCTAGAAAGCTAGCAATCCATAGGGTAGATGTAACGTCAGGAACACACCAAGTTGGATTAACAACTTTCAGGCAACCGTAGACGTTAATATTTTTGCGTATTCAACTCTGACGGCCCTCTTCCAGATACGGGCGCTGAAGGAGCTACACACCTCCCCCTTCTCAACGGTTCTAGTTTTGTGTCCATTTGCCATATGCTTCAGACTCGGGGTCTTGGAAAATAACATAATGATTTTTCCATTGGCTATTTAGGAGCGACCAACGAAAAAATTTGGTATCTCCTTTGATCCCTTTTTTGCATGGAAGCTATTTTCAAGACTATTCCTTAGGCTACTGTTACATCAATTATATCAATTACAGTCTGTTACACTTAATATATATCAGAATCTAATTCTTATAAAAATAAATTTCTTTTTCTATTTCCATTTGAATGAATAAAGAGGTCACCTACAGAGCAAGAGTTACAGTTACATGGTACTGAATACTGAAACCGTTCTACTGTTCTTGGTTCTCTGTTGTGTACGACGTGAGAGTACCCAAAGTTATGAACGAAAGACAAGATTTTTTACTACTCACACGGAAACAAGGTGCGTCTGCATAAATTAATACCAAATACGAGTCTAATTTTCATCTACTAAATCACATTATTTATACATAATTTACAATCTCTTGGTATAAACACTGCATCCTTCTTTTCTATAAAACAAGCCTAGCTAAGGTATACTACTGACCCAAAAAGGTATTAGGTGATAGTTGCATCAGCTATCGGACATACTGACGCATGCTGGTGTGAACCAGGGTCTACACCGTTAGCTTAGTTACCATAGACAATATTTCTTTCCAGTAATCTTTGATGCAATAGCTAAGGAGGCATTTATAAACGGAATGTATCACATTATTCCTTCATCAGAGCCGAAATATTCGATTGTTTCAGATGAAATTTTTTCTAACTGGAATTTATTTATTTTTAATCTCTCTTTAAAGTAGCCAGCTATTTCACTATATGCTTACAGTGATGCATCAGACTAGTAATACGAAATTCTGAATAACTGCAGAATTTGTAGTAGGCTTCGGTTACAATTCGTCGGCCTATAAATAGATTTCACTTACCACTTAGGCCTCCTGAGGAAGAGTAAAAAATAACGACAAGACTTGGTACTCCACCCCTACCCCCTCTATTGATCTTGTACTATCTGCAAGTTCACATCCATTAAAAGTAATATTTGTCAACATTAGTCATTATCACATTACTCCGATGATTGCATTGTTTAAGCGACATGATGGATTCTCCCGTCGACATCGATGTATCAGAGCTCAACTGTTCGATCAGCTGCAGCAACCTACCCTAACCTAATAAAGAGTGAAAGTAGCTGGGTAGACCACAGTCACTTGTAGCCTTCATGTGTTCTTCAAGGATATTCAGCTTGACACGTGTGTGACAAGGCTGGGCTATCCAAACACAGGTAGTATCACATGATTCCGATGATAGCATTGTTTATGCTACATATGCCTTTGATAATATCCCTAACACTTGCACTTGTTCTAAATCTCCAAACTTGGTGTGTTTATTCAAAATAAAGATTGCCTTAGAATTTTCAAGAATAAATTCAAGTATATAAAGATCGTTACACTCAGTTTCTCTATAAAGGCATAAAGTTATATTTGATTGAATTTTACATTATGAATTCTACTATATTTGTTTCACAACCATCATAAAGTTGCGTTATACTTAGTGCACTGATTAACATCTACGGATGGACAGAGTTCTTCTTGAATTCTTGAGATTTAAACCCATAGATGATTGGATTTAGCACTGAATTAAACATAGCTGGTAGAAGTACAACAAAAAATACCTTGGAGCGTAAAAAATGTCCCTCGTTACCACTCGGAAAGACATTAGCAACGTATGCCAGAAGCCAATACGAGGCAAAGGGCATCCAACAAAATAGGAGGACTAAAATCAAGGCTGCAAGAATATGTAGGACTCGCCTCCGGGAGCGAACAACAACTGGATTGTTAATGGTTGGTCTTTCTCGTATCCATAGAGAATAAACTGCACCCAAGAAACTTATTAGCATGAGCATAAGTGGAAGAAGAAATCCTGCTGTGGTAGTTACAATGGCGTAAGCAACTGCATAAGATATCGAGGGCAGATTTCGTCGGCATCTTATTTCACATCGGTCAAAATGCCCTGTTATGACATTGGGTACACCGTTCAAGAATGCCAGGATCCACACCACTGCTATGCATGCGCAGGTTGCTCCTCTAGTTCTCGAATACAAGGTCCACCGATGAAACGGATGGTTGATTGCCATGTATCTTCCAGCGGCAATGACTGCTAACGTAAACATAGAAGAAGCTGTTCCTATCCAAAATACCAGCTGCCCTTCAGTGAGGGTGCACAAAAAGCTGGCATAGTCTTGTTTTGCTTTGAGTAGCATTGAGGAGCTTACTATAATGTAAGGTATCAATCCAAGGGCGGTTACCAGATCAGAAACTGCTAAGTTAAGAAGAAGGATGTTGAAGGACGTCCTTGGGACACGCCGACGCACAAAGTAATAAAGCATCATAAAATTAAGTGTGATCGCTAGTACTATTTCAAATCCATGGCACAAAGACAGGGTTAAGTGAGTTGCAAAAGGGAAGCCACTAGAAAACTCTTTAATGTCGGAAGCCAGAGTACAGTTGAGTGACATGTTTTCGTTCCGACGCGTTACACTTCCAAAGACTTGATGTTTGTCTTCTTGGAGCTCTAGATTTTTGACAGAAAGAAAAAAGTGTCGTTTGATTAATGTGCACTACAATTAGATAAAACAAAACTTTTTGTAACAGTGTAAAATACTGATCGTTGATCTGGATAGAAATAAATTATCAAACTATTCAAAATCGGAACGTAGACAGAATAACGACCGTCCAAAGTATAGCAATGGAAATAAAACTCAGTGACTCACACGGAATAAATATCATACCCTTAAATCCTGTCCCATTTGAAAGATGAGAGGACAAGGATAATCAATTTGAGGTAATGACGTCATATAACAGCCGCGAGATGGACAGTACCTAAATAACGGTCGAAATAACTGTTGTTGGACCCGCGTTTATCAGCAAAAACAAATTCATCTTTTTTATTTAAAGGATGATATAAGTAGATTAAGTTTAAGGAGATATTTAAAATAGAATTCACCTGATTTATGTTAAAAAACAAGTCTTTATCCGTAGACCTGTCTGGTAGTTTGGGGGGTGACTCTGCGTAGGGGGTACTGATGACTTCATTACTATCACATTTTTTAATATCGTAAGGATATATTTCTTAATAAAATTGAATTCTCTCTCTTTATCTCTCACTGAATAAGGTTGAAAACTACAGATATTTCAGGAACCCTTTACATATTCACATAGCTAAATTCTATTGAATTTTTTTGCTCGTATTTTACGTTGCAAATGAAAGCACTTTTTCATTGTTATAAGAACGTCCCAAAAATCAACATATAGCCAACTGATACAGATATCTGTAAATATAATCCTAAATTCGCTATTTTAAAATATTAGGTGTTTAACTTTACTTGATACTATATGTCTTTGTAACGTCATAATGACGTCATATATTATTGTTACATCATGACGTCATACATCATTGTTACATCATGATGACGTCATATATCATTGTTACGTCATAATGACGTCATATATCACTGTGACGTCGTAGTATTATTCAACATGTAACAGAATGAGGCATAAGAGATTTATCAATATGGAGAGGCTGAGGGCTCAAAAAAAGGAAACATTTTAAATAATTTATCAATATTTAGTCCCTTACTAAGTTTACAAACATTTTCAAGTTGTCAAAATCAAAACATGTCCATCGTTTTATCTTATCTGGACTTAACAAAAGTTGATGCTTATTTATGTTTCGGTGATAGCTGCAACATTTGGCCTCATCGGTCCCCACTCTATGCTCAGAGGTTTAAGCTTTCTGTGCTCCAAGAAGGATCGTTTTGTGTGAATCTAAAATTCGATGCAGATTATTTAGTCAAAAGAGCGGAAAAAACATCTACCCTTTTAAAAATACTTCCTCTGTTTTGAAAATAATCCAGACCGCAGCTCTGTTTACCAAGACAAAATCCGGGTCAGGTGTACTTTCAGTTTCCCTTGTAGATTATTGATTTATTACTAAGGCTTGCGTCACTCCAGAGGCATGGCCACTATGAAGTCATCCATGTCACTAAAATATATCCAAGCTAAAGATACCCCAAGTCGTATTTACAATTATGGTGATATTTGTGTTTTGATTCTTGCTCCAATTACTTACCTTTTGTTTTCAGGGCACTACGTTTCTTGAATTTCCCTTACAGCTGCCAAAACAAAGTAACTGGACCAAAACAGTGCCACAAAGCAATATCGACCATACTTCCCAAAGCACTAAGTGGAAACGTGTCGTGTCTGTAAAATCATTTCATAGACGAACACTTCAGATTACTATTAACAGAAAGTTTCGATTACCCACTGTCGGCAAAGGAACGAGAATCGGTAGTCTTAGCCGCCAGAATTTTTATGAGGAACAAGATTTTTGGCAAACTATGCGAAGTCAAGTTCGTATCTTATCATCAATCATAGGAAAGATCGACAAAAGCGAGGCTATCTTGACATGGCCAACTTACAATTAACATTTTTTAACATCAATATTATTATGATTTGTAAAAACCTTCGCCTTCATAGAAATGAATATCTGTAATCTAGCAGACACAACCCTCTCTGATTTACACAATCAGCTTTGCTTGGAATTAACACCTTCACTTTAGTATTGCTATAACAAGCTGTACTCGAGTAGTCTATGGAACGCTTACGTAACTTTAAATTGGTGACCCACATGTAATTTATCAATATGATACAATTGGTGACCCTGAAGTGAGTTGAACACGCACATTCTAACTGACACACACACACACACACACACACAGATAATTGCAGTAATTTTGGTTTGCAATAGTATCATAAGGTAAAGTTAACAACACAATGACGTCAACCCATATTGTGTAAAGTACATTAAAATCCAATACAGGGGACATAATATTGTAAAGTTAACTAGGGCGGTTTTAAAAGTCGACTCAGAAGAATCTCAGAGGATGAACATACGGATAGGATAGGGCGATTACCATGTCTATACAATAGAGGGATATGCATGCAATACAGAAAATGTACTATTAATGTTTTAAGTATGTTAGCGTTGCCAAGTAACATTCGTAGAACTTACATAAATCAGTAATTACGTCACTCGTTTCACTTGAATATCTAACTACGCAGATCTGTATCCCAATATACTAGTCTGCACTGTATCACCTAGTGTCAATTCCGATTCATATTTTATATCACATGATCAGATTACGTCAGCACAAACAACAAACTCTATATGTGAAAAACGTATCCTTCACAAAATAATCGATATAAAAACAAGCATTTTTCAGTTTGTGAATGTCGTCAAAACTTTGAGTCTTCAATGACTGGACATCTCAACACAATTCCCCGAATAGGACTTCTTATCCTGGTGTATCTATATTGCATAGCACATCATGTTTTGTTTACATTAAAACAAACTAAAAATCACAAAGATCATGCGATTCAGAAATGATATTAAGTTAAGGTAAGAAATGTTCTTTCTCTTAATCTTTTGGTCCTTACAATGTTGCGACTATACCCTTCATTGCAAGCTCTTGGCAGTAGGTAAGCAGATTTACTTAGATGTCATAAAAGTGAGCCGTGATTTCCTTAAATTCAAATCACAATATCCACATTATATTTTTAAAATTACTATACCTTGATGTAGAGATGGCCCAATAGTAATCGTTCCCTGATTGATATTATATTTTAACTTGAAACATCATGTCGGATCAACAGCATTGAAATCCCCTTTATATGATAAACGAGGAAACAAACTTGGATTCAGCTTTCGGTACTCAGGCTCGCTCGTATTTACGTCTTTATTTCTAACACAAATAACTATGCATCCAAATTTACAACACTAGATACACTCTACCAGTTTGCATATTCAGTTCAAATCCGGAATGGGATCTGGTTTCCAATAGTTTTGTGATCTGGCATCAACACAGAGTTTGATTGTCTATAATGATGATTTTTGTGCAATCGCCGGGAGACTGATGCTTCGTCAAAACAAAGTGAAACCGCAATGGAAATTGTTCCAATAGATCACAGAAATTCCCTAGCATTGGTATTGACCTGTGTTTATGGATGTCAAAATGGCTGCATTTAAACTGCCATACAATAGCTCGTTATAGGGGGTAGCTAGAATGGAGCAACGTATTCATAGGGGCATAACATGACATGAATTTAAAGATTTCGCGTAAAATAGGGACATCTTGTAAACTTTTGAATACTAAAAGATTTCAAGTACAGTTAACCTATTTGAAACTGAAGACAAGTTGCGTATATCTGTAAATTTTTACCAATATATCTAGATGTATCAGCGTGTTGATTTTGTCGTCTATTATTCGCCTCTTGCGGTTAATTTCTTTTGACTTGGTATTAGAAAGTGGTTTCATCCCTAATTGACGTTAATCATTGTCTCTTGATAAATTTGCAAACGTCACGAGCGCTATAGATTAGTGGTTACGCTTCAATTCTATAAGTGTGTTGTCCTTTATAAGAATCCATGTCAAGTACAAGATGCCTACAGACAGTCTTGCCATTAGTAAACATATGAAATCTATCATCATTCTCCTACTCAGTGTTTTCCAACGTTGTCAATATTGCCCCCTTGGGGGCGAAAATGTTTTTGAAAGGGGAGACAGACTAACGCCTATACCTGACTGAATTTACACCCGAAATCAAGAAACTCTTCCAACTATCAATACCAACCTTCACATTGAGAACGAGAAGTTTAACTTTAATGTTTAAAAACTGTACTCAAAAAAACACTTAAACTACTACCAACATGTCCTGTTTGAACTATGACAATAGTTAAAAATTTGGTGTATTGTTTCTATTGTCATAAAAGGGGGACGACGATGGAGCTACTTCATCACTGAGGGGATGACAATCCAGAAAAGGTTAGGAAGCATGGCTCTAACTCAAAGAAACAACCCTGGCATTCACGTGTTGTGTTCTACCAATTATGCTGGGTGACAGACTAAGATATACTTTGTTTCAATAGTCATCACATTAACTTGTATAACATTCCCTCAAAAAGTTGTACAAATCCTTTATTGCACTCTGTTATCATGTGCAGCTGATCAGCTTACTAAGATGGTACAATAACTCTATTTATTTCGGGGGTAGAGGAGAGAGAGGGGTTGGACTATTACAGTAAACACGAGCTGTATTTTCAAAGGACCAGACTTACAAAACACAACACAAGTAAACAAAAATGGACCTGTAGTAAGGCAGTCATGATGCCCAAGCAGTGAAAATGACAGCACAATTGAAAGGTAACAATTTTTTTTCTTTTTGACAACCAAAACCTTTCCAGTTGACATTTTCTTTGTCTATAATTCATTGTTGAATAATTTTGAAGTACGGAGGGCTTTTCACAGAAGTTTAAATTACACTCATATTAAATACTAGATCTGAGGTTAATGGTAAATCATGGCAAGAGACTACAACATCTTGTAAAATTTTGCTACGTTCTCAAACTTATCAGCTTTAACCTACGTATCGAGCGTTGGATGAGGGACGTATTCTGAAAAGATTTTAACACTCGCGTTAATTATCTTACAAGCACACCATCTGTTGTTGTAGACCTGCCGTCATTAAGTAATTATGATATTTAAATATAAACGTCATTCAGGTTTCAAAAACTGTTTTGCTGAAATAAATATCGTTCTCTATCTTTTGTTTAGTTATCCACTTTGGATTTCGTGACATGAAACCCTATTTGTTAAACCCTATCTGTTGATGAAAGTGTTTTCGCTTAACATATTTTGGACACCACTGCGTCTTTCAGCAAGTTGTTAACCCATCCACCAAGTTCTATCAGATAATACTGACAAGTACTGATGTCAGTAGAACCAATTGTAATTATGACGCTATTACATGTTGGTCAATGATTAAAATAACCGTATAAGAAACACATTTAAAGCTGGGGGTTAGACACTGACTGTGACCGGCTGTCCGAAGTGTTAAAATAGTTGGCGTACGGCACAAAATTTCATACTTTTTACTTTCAAATGTAATTGATTTATATTTGGAAGTAAATTAGTAAAAAAGAAAGTTGAGTTAATTTTCATATCGCACAGCAATAATTACAGTATTTGCTTTAACAGTCAAACTTTAGAAAATATGCTATTTTAGTACAAAAGTTGTAGCTCCAGCAGTACGTTTCTGCAATCCCATCAGATGCTATCACAAGATACTGATGGTAGATAGTACTGTACTCCTAAGTGTGGCCATGACAACACACTCAAATCTAATCAGCCATGTGAGCTACATAGGCGATTGCCCTGCACCCAAAGTGATCGAAGAGTCAACCAGTTATTACTATTATTGTCTGTTAGAAATACAGCAAAATAGGTTAGTATCATACATTAAACTGCAGTGTAATGAATTGGTATGTAGTTCATGGAACCTGAGAAAAAAGTGCAGCCCCGTTATGCTTTCGATGTCTTCTTCTTCTTTAAAGTAAGGGTTAAACCTGACTCAGCAAGATCAAATTCAAGTCTGTCGTATCTTCTGCAAGCAATTTCAGTAACCAGATAGCACACTTAATCAAAATCAATGTTCATTAAACCAATCTAGGTATCGTCCCTTAAAACACTAAACAGAAATATCGAACATTCATGCCTGAGAAAATTTATTGATGTCTATGACAAATACAGTTCATTGGCAAACATATTTTTCACACTTAGATAATAATAATGATTTAAGCTAGCATGAGAGAATCCAAAACGGATGTACCAAGCTGAGCGCAGTTCTGGATCAAAGAATGATACATAGACTAATGTTTAAAATACTAAACATTAGACAAGAAATCAGGTTGAACGGAAAAGTAGCGCTAAATTGGATAAAGCTTTGTTGGTGACTTATATTTCGACAGGTCAAGCCAGTCTTCCTCAGAATACGCTCTTAAAATGCTCGAAATATAAGTAACCGCCTAA
>JAAAKL020011712.1:0-13486 GCA_010016065.2 Carybdea cf. marsupialis auct. non (Linnaeus, 1758) | reverse complement strand
CAGTCGAAATATAAGTTACCAACAATTCTTCATACAATTTAGTGCTACTTTTCTGTTTAGCCTGATTTCTTGTTTAACATTTTTTATTGGCTTCTGCTTTGATACCTTATCTCTCGTACCTTCACAGTATGTTTCTCTCCAAATCAAGTCAAACACTGCCTTCCCATGCAAATTTACCTTGCATTGCCCAATCTTGCACAGTAACAATAGTTGACATATGATATACCTGCAAGGTCATGAAGTAATAAAAAGTACCCCCTGTCTAACATTTTCCCACTTTAAAAGACAAATTTATATAGAAAAATGGTTAATCTACGATTGAGAGCTACGGGCTCAACTTAAAAAAAAAATTATTAAAATGGAAGAGACAGTGGAAGAGACAATGGAAGAAACTATCTATGAAGTGCTGCAAACTGTTTAATAAGAATAATAAACAAAGATAAGAAATGGCAGCTTTCTCATTAATGATAATGCACTCAGCTTCCACAACCAGTCAATGTGCCTAGGATTTACTGCTGATTGCTCTAGAATGGGACAGGGTAACAAAAATTCACAAATATACATAAAAACAATGTTGATGAACTTACTGACACATTTTGGGTTTAAAATATGTTTCAACAGGTTCTTGGCAAAACATGGTTCTTCTATTACCTTCGTGATAAATCACACCTGGTTATTGTTACATTATGTGTCTTTCTGATAATATACTACTAAATAAATAACCCAATTGTCTTAACAACAACAAACTTAGCAGATAACTTAACTAATGTTGGTTAATAGCTTTCACCAAATAATGCTATGTCCACTGCAGGTATTTTTCAACAATGGCCATTGCTTTTGAGGAAGAAGCTGATACTGATTTTGGGTTTTCTAGTGGCAACAAGCCTACCAATAAAAGGTGCACTATCTTTTAGAAATCTTGCGATGGTGCTTTACCAGCTACATGCCCATCAATTATGTTATTGAGGATGAAGGGGGCTACCCTACATTTGATGAGAGCTGATGACACAACTAAGTCTGTGTACATACCTTCCCTCTTTAAAAGCAGTCGAATACATTTGGTACTTCCATGAATAGCTGCCTTGTGTAGAGCAGTAAGCCCATCTTTATCGACACTGTCAACAGTTCCATGAACTCCTGCATCCAACAGGGTTGAAAGCAGGTTCACATCATCATTTACAGCAGCAAAATGGAGCAGCTCACCCTCATGCTCAACAACCAATCCAAGGACGTCAGCCATCTAAAGAATTAAAATGAAAATGATATGAATATTTCCTATACTTACAACAATCTATTTAATAATACACCCTTATGGATAAGATTGTTTGCCCATTCCAATTTTGGAGCACATAGGGCCAGTAAATATCTCTTTGGCTTCAAGGTTCTTCTTGGGTCAGTTGTATACTGAGGGTTGATGTTTTCTCATATATGTGTAAATTTTGCCTAGGGGCTCTGATCAGAGCAGTCATCACAAATTGATGAATCACAACTTTGTTCATTACCCTTGTTCTGACCATAAAACAGCATTTTCCAAAATAAGCAACTGTTGGCGAGACATACAACTATGTAATATAACAGTTGTAGTTGTTGGTTGAGTTTTATACTGCATAACCATTGAACCATGAATTTACTTACTTAAGAGGCATATAGGGAGGAAATAGTATGCCTACCTGAGTCAATGACCAATGGTAACAACTTTCGACTACAATGTCAACCCAACAATTTTGTGACTTTGTACGATATCAATGGATTTCCAATGTTATCCTTATGCTCTACTTTAGCCTCAAGAACTTGCCCAGTTAAATCTGATGTATGTATATATAATGTGTGTATATATATATATGTATGTATATATGTGTATATATATATATATATTTGCTATTCTAATTTTGATTTCCTACTAGCTGTTGCAAGTGGTCATTCAACCGTTGTAGGAGTGAACAAAGGCACAGATGAAAGTGGAAAATTGGTGTAAATGTTGAAAGTGATTACCTTTGTTAAAGCTCAAGTAGTCCAGACATCTTTACAGAGGCACTTATGTCATAATAGTCATTTCGTTAAAGCAAGTAATATGTTGAAGTAATTGACAATCAATTCATTACGACAAAGATCATAATAATTGGTACCAGTAAGCAAAAGTTACCAATCACAGTCAATAGCCAATGGTAAGGACTTCTAACTACAATGTCGAACAGGAGATACAAGTTTAAATGTTCTACTGTATTTTAACAGGATATGAGCATTTCAAACAAATGCTATCAGATATACAAGAAAGCTTAAAAGAATATACCGTGAGAATTAGCTCTACAGGCAAAAGAACATTCAAGTTAGCATCTACTGAAATGGAGACAATGCAGGATCCTGCAAGTTTGAGGTAAACAGGTAAAGAGAAAAACAGAGCAAGATAAATGGAACACATGACAGACTCTATCTTGCAGATGATTATGAGCCTGTGATAAAACTACTTTTTAGTTAATACAAGTGAAGGTCAGAATGTTGTTTTAATGTGAAATATTATCTAAATTACCTAAATCTCAACTAATCCGTTCCTCACAGTTGAAGCCCATTGGCTTAGAAATGGGAGCACATTTATGGGACACACTTGATACACTTACATTTCCATCCGATGAAGAGTACTTAGATGCATGTTTATATCGGGGAGGGGGGTTACAGGCAGCCTTTCCGTTCTGAATCTATGAAATTCAATACATAAATTACTGGTACACTGTAGGTGATATGTCACCACCACAACTGCACATCAGATCCTTCTCTCCTAATGTTTTAGTCCCGCCCTGTCTATCTTGCTGTTATTATCATCACATAAATAAAATGGTGTGAAATGTCTGATTAATGACATTTCAATTTCAATACAAACTTTTGTCAGTACTATTTTCAAGGCCTGGAGATGAGGGTAGCCCGTGCCCTGTAACAATTAAAATACAGGCTTGTATCCCCTCCTGACATTTTATCGGGGTAGGATATTACTTTTTTCTATAAGGTTTACCTAAAATTGGGCAATGTTGTGCTTACAACAGCTCATGGACCTTACCATTAACCAAGCAAACCAATTGTTCACTTTCCTTTGCTCACTCACAACCCAATACAGTCACATAGTGAGATAATACGTTTAGCGACCCTGTTGTTTGGTTTACTTACTTTCAATTGCCCAAGATGTTTGCACGTGAACGTGTATATAAATAACAATAAGAGGTTAGAATCCATAGGTAAATTTTTTACTCCATTTTGCTCTAGAGCCCTACTTAAAGATTTGTGGATGGGAGAACTTGGCCATCGAAAAGAATAACGGTAGCCAATATCTGAGACTGGTATCGCAACTTAAATTTCCACGCATAACCTTACGCACATATTACACTTAAAAGGCCGTGCACGGCAGCAACTGGTTCCCCAGCTGCTAAAATTAGGCAGCTACTAAAAAGCCTAAAACAGAGGCAGATGCTGATCGTCGCGCGTTGTCCATCATACAAAGAGCAGCATACGGCACAATCACAATGATTTAATTTTAACTACACAACATCAATACAAGGTCAAATGCAATACTCGAGTATAGTAATTGCCTCATTGAAAAATGGTGTCAAGAATCACACTTGGCCATTCCATCACATATTTATGGTCACATGCACGCTTGACAGAGAACGACCATTTCCAGCACCGATGCTATACTGTTAGCGTAAGTTACGAGGGCTCTCATTCGTTATACCAGTTCCTAACTTAATCAAACGAGTCTGTCACTGGCATTGTTGTTGAATAGAAGTGACACAAATCACGAAATGCAACGTAACACAAATCTACTCCTCGTTCTGTGGGCTACCTAACATCATACGATCAGATCAAAAATCACGGTATGATTATCATGAATAGGGAAAACTGCGATTGTTGCTGATTCTGTGATAAGAAAAAACTGTTCGCGTATATCTATATATTTACGATAATTATCACCGTTTAAAAAATATAGTACAGTAATAAAGCCACTTACCAGTGCGCATTATCACTTCCGCTGTGATGATAACAGCGAACATCGGACATCAGACAAATTACGGCAAAGCCGTCCACGGACTATATTGGATACTATCCTATAAATCGATTCATAACATCTATTAGTTCGGTCTAGTCGATTCCCGCGTATGTATACAAATCTACACGGTTTAAATCTCGTGGCAAATCTAAAATGCCTATCTGCGACGATATCGGCTTACAGCTTGAATTCCAGGAAGGTTGGCTGATTGAGTCTACCCTTCAGTCACTTGAGCACTAAGGTAAATGAGAAAAATTGTTTTGCTAATCAATGATCACTGGTGATATTTTTACTCCGCATCTAGCTCTTAATTGAACATGTTTAGCAGAGATCATCTGCTGGGGCTAGTAAAAGATGTCTCTGCTATGTCTCATACAGCTTGTCGTGTTTTGATGGCTTGAAAATCAAATTGAGATTTGAGAATACCTTATATTCCATGTTGGTAACACGAATGTAAAATGGCAAACAGACTGATAAAAACAAGAAATACATTTTTCCATCCCTAAACAAAAGCAAAACCAAAAGCGAGAACAATTGCATTGCTGTCAGTTATTATAAACAAAAATATGTACGCATCATAAACATTGTATCCTGTCTGCTAAGGAGGTATGAAGGGTCAGATTTATACACCATAATCCGCAGAGTATACAAAGTTTTGAGTCCGAGCCAGATTCGAGTCACTCGAGCGGAATACACATCACCTACAATACTGTTCGATCCCCATTTTCAGTTTAGTCGCATATTTAACTGACAAAGTGTTGAAGGACACTAGCTGTTCTCTTAAAAACTTTACTGATTAGCACAAATGTAAGTCTATGTATTCTCGAAGTCATACTTTAGTATATAATTCCTCGACTTATAGACAAGAGCACTTCGGTGGAATTTACTACTTAGCCTTGACTATTTCCATTTTAGTTCTTCCAAGCTTCTGTACCTGAGTCGCACAGTTTCTAGCCCAGCATCAATTTTTGCGAAAAACTTTAAGTGTTTCCATCAAACACTCCTTGTTTCTATTGCCCAATACCACACTCTCATAATCAAACAATGGCATCATCTTCATCTCTATTTGTAGGGATGCCATTTGATTCCCCAAGTTATATGTTCATAAATGACAAAAGTTATAACATAAGATGTAACAATAACTTTAAGTTGAGGTAGACCATTGGCGAAATCGCTAAACTGTACAATGGAGTTAGGCCAAAATTTAACTCATCCATCATCACAAAGCATGCAATTTCAACCGGTGACAAAGTAACCTTTTGAATAAGCAGTATGAACTATACTCAAAATGCCAGCATGGGGTGTTTCTCTTGCCAAGAAATAAAAGGACAAAACGCACGATTTCGTGACTATATGGTAAGGTAATAGCATAGTAATTTTAAAAGTTTTTCGCGATCAGATGAACTTTGAAGGAGAAGAGGTAAAATCTAAGGTAACTGAGGTACTTCGCTTTTCCTTGTCACACTGCTTATTAATGTATATTTATATATAGATATATATAGATCTACTCTCTATAAATTAAACTGTTTGCCACGGCTTAAACTGCTCTCAAAGTAGTAGCACAGGAGTTCTTTAGTTGCCAATAAATACAAGTACAAATAGCACGACCTTGTAATTGAATGGTAAGGTAGATTATAAAAAGAACTGTAATTGAAGAACTTTCTTTCGCGGTCTGAAGAACGTTAACAGATATGAAGTGAAACCTAAAGAAACTGTGGTATTCAATTTTCCTTTTTTACTACTCATGAGTAGTCTTAGGCTCAAACTTGTTGTATTGAGCACTCAACAGGATATTAGAAACATAAAATCTTCAGATAGACTCCTCATCCCTGCCGATAAAAGAAGAACTCAAGACAGAGTTGATCCAGATGATAATGGAAGGTTACTTAGGAACAATGTTACCAAATTGTACAAGCAATCGAATGAAAACTTCATATCTGACATTAAAAAGTAACTGAAGGGTATTTCACAGGATTTGGAAATAGAGGGGAAAATACAAAACATTACCCAGGAAACAAACATTCATGATCCTCCTAGACCACAAAGACGACTTCCTGAGCAATCCAGTCTGCAGACTAACCGACCCCTCTAAGGGCGAGATGTGGAAAGTTTGTAAAGTAATTTTAAACCAAGTTAATTCGAGAGTACGAAGGATTAACCAAGTACACCACTTGCAAAACACTTCGCAAGGAATTGTCTGGTTTAAATCGATCGAAAACAAAGACAGAAACACGTTTTTGTCTTTGACAGGGTAGACATTTGCCCTTCGATATCTGATTCTCTCCTTGACGAATCAATAGCTTGAGCAAAGCACTACACAAACATAAGTGAGGACGAAGTAAGCATCGTGATGCACACGAAGAAATCGCTTTTGTGTAACCATAACAGGCAACGGGTCAAAAAGGTAGGTACCTTCGATGTAAACCAGCAGTTTTAAGTCCCACGACCTATTAATGTGGGTTACGGCACAATTTCATCTAAACAGAGCAGAGGTTTTCAAACTTTTTCGCACTAGATCTTATAAGCAACCCTACACGACCTCAAGAACCCCTTCTCAAATTGTTCTTTCTAACATATGTAATGTAACTTTATTTTCAATGGCAAGAAGAAGTATATTCATTTTTATTGAAATCCAGATTTGTGTACTGATATAAATGTGTCTACTATGCGTAGCATGGACCAGAGCAAAAATATGGCAAATCTTCATCAATATAGTTTCATCACAGAAAGGTTCATATTACAACGTAGCATAAATACAGCCAGAGAACCAGTTTTGTTCGTCAGTGAGATGGATGGTGCTGCATCATGGCAACCAGATTTACTATCCACAGCACCGTTGTTGGCAGAGCACACCTTTGATCTGGCTCGACTACTAGCCTGTTCCTGAACTTGGTCCTAGCCTATACCCAACAACTCAGAAAAGCCAGCCTCACACAGATACCTCGATGGAAAGTGCATCAGAGGGTGAATGGCTGAGCAGGCAACAGGGGATACCACGAAGTCACGACAAACCACAATTCAGGCATGTTTTTCTATCTGAAGGCATCTTTCGTTATTCAGTCATTGTTAGTATGACAAACTCTTCTGAAGGTCATTAGTACCATCAAACATGTTGATAATGCAAGCACGTCACTGAGGGTAGGTGAGGTAGGGCACCATCTGCCCTGTGAGCTATTTAAGTATTCAGCTTAGCCTGGCGGACATATGTCGCAAAAAATATGCATTTCACCTTCTCTACCATGTTTTGTTGTGTGATCCTTACGTTACGTTTTGATGCATGGTATATTGGTATATTGTTCTTTATTTATATGTGTATTGCTTCGTTAAGGCGTAATTTCTGGAAACTGTGCATGCGTTCTTCGTCGTATTCCTTTCCCTTACTTTGGAAACAATGAATATATGCTCTGCCTACCCTGATATCTTTTGGAAGGTACGATCCCCTACCTCCTGCTGAAGTGCCAAGGACATGAGTATGATAATGTCGTTATCCGTCGTTATCCACACAAAATCGAATTGTCTCTTGTCGTGTTAGGAAGTACTTGGTATGTGCGGAGATGGAAGGAAGTTGATGATTTGCAATATGATACTGTCATCAGGCCATACATCTTTGCCGTCTTCAAGGAGTTCATTGAGGACAGGAAGCATTGCAGTCTTAGCAATTGCCATTTTCCTTCCAAAAGTTCCAGTTGTGCTTGAAATCCTAATAGTATAGCATCGACCAAATCTATGATAATCTTCTCCTTACCAACTGCGGTTCAATTCATTCAATCTTCTAAAAATGTAAAGGTACTTTTCCAGATACCCCAACCGCCTTATTCAGAGACAGAATCCCCTCACCACCTTTCCACAGGGTTATGGTAGGGGTAGGAGTAGGGTTACGGAAAGGGTTATGGTTAGGGCTACGGTAAGGGTTACGGTAAGGGTTACGGTAAGGGTTAGGGTAAGGGTTAGGGTTACGGTAAGGGTTAGGGTTACGGTTATGGTTAGGGTTAGGTGATGGGGTCACTTTTTCAATGCTGTTTTGAACAATAGTGGTGGGGGGGTATCTGGAAAAGTACCGATGTGAACAAGATAGGCCAGTGAAGTCATGTCATCACGAAAAAAATTTTAAAGTTCAGCCTTCTTTTCCTGTCTAAAAAGTTCTTAAACTGGACTGGTAGTTCAAGGACCTGCTTAAGCACATTGCCCTTCGAAAGCTACCTCACCTCCATGCGAAATAAGAGATTATGATGATCCGCATCCATTTGTTTACAAAACCGTAGGAATAATTAATAGTTTGCTGAGTGTACTTGATTTTACAGTGATAACTACAGTACCTTGATTACCCACTTGAGTAATTTCATCAACTAGGGTGACAACGTCCTCGAGGCCTGGGCCACACGGTGTATCCTGCAATAGACTACTGTGCGATCGGTATGGCCCAGCATGGTTTGAGCACCATCTGTGCTAAGTCCGCAACAATTTCCATTTGATATTGTTGGCTTTGACAAAGGAATTGATAGTGATACGATGTAATAAATATCTTCCCCACCTATGCTGGTAGGCTGGTCAAAACAACACAGAAACTCATCATTAAAGATGCTGAGCGATAACTTGATTCTTGTATCCTCGGTCATCAAGGAAATTCCACGTTGCACTGTGTTGTCCCACATTGATGGGATACTTTTCCAGATACCCCCACCGCCTCATTCAGAGACATAATTCCCCCACCATCTTTTCCACAGGGGTAGGGTGAGGGCTAGGGCTAGGGTTAGGGCTAGGGTTAGGTGGTGGGGGTTTTTTTCGGTGCAGTTTTGAGCAATAGTGGTGGGGGTATTTGGAAAAGCACTAGTGAATGGTGAGTGAATTTGCGTTCTGCCTCTTTTCGACGAGTTTGCGATTTTTGCCTTTCGTGAACGGTAGAATCAAGTCTTCGGGGGCTGGGGCTATATCCCCTCCAATGATTGTCAAGGTATGAAAAATTTGAACAGAATTAGTCTTTTCCTAGCCAAGTCCTTGGTACATTTGGGAGGAAATTGGCTTAGCCCCTCCCCCCAATAAAAATGTGGTGGTTACGGCACTGTTAAATTCGATGAGAAACAGATAGATTTCACGACGCTAATAGCATCTTCCACTGTTCGTCTTCCACCAACGCGCCAAAACATCGTAAAGGGATAAGTCGCTTCAGACTTTTCCCCTTCCGTTCTTCATTACATCCATCAGTTAATCAGCTTAGTCTTCTATATATTATGTTTGTTGTGCTTTGTATTACTTTGATGTGGATGAGCTCGTCAATTGATGAGAAAAAAACAGTTAACGAGTCTGCCCTGAATAAAACGCAAAATGTATATTTTAGAGAAAATTCAAATAATTCCTACTATGACCTTCAGTTGTATCAGAGATCTTTGGTTGTATTTTTGGAGTTTGGCTTCGTATCACATAAGCACAACCAGAGTCACTCATATCGACTTCTATATGTAAGTGGAAAACTCAACAATAGCAAGGTCTACATGTACACCAATCATATTGAAAATCATTTCAAACTCATCCAGGTAGCCAGAATTTTGAAATGGCCGACTTCTTTACAGTAGAAGAATTACGAGCGATTGTCAAATAGTCAAGTGGCCCTTGCTAAATCTGTGAAATGATAGTAGAATGTAATGGGGGGAAGGAGGGGATTTTATTTTGTTTTGCAATATTCCCTTCTTATCACAAAGGATAGCAAGGCGCATAACTTTGCCGTATTATCGAGGGCTTGCAGAAGCCTGCATACAAAGACATTGTAAAGACCTGGATTGATAAGGACAACGATGACATGTTACAAGCATTACCAACTTCTCCTTTAGAAAGTAAAGAACTAGGAGCATAAATTGGCCTAGAATACGATGTCCAAGCCCATAAACAACAAAAATTCAACGAATGAAAAACTCGTTTAAAAACATGAATAAGGTGTTATTCAAATAATCTCTTTCCATTTGAAAAACTATCACTTGATAGCATTCTCTAAGAGATGACAGAAAATAAGCCCGGGGTACCCCTAGATAGCAATCCTAAATAAAATCAATTATAAGTGCAACAGAAAACCATTTTCATATCTTCATAATTCATATTTTCATCAAAGAAATGATGAAAAGCGCCGTAAGCACTTCATGTTTAATGAGTTCTATACTATGTAGTTCATGACTGCTTGTGTGTCTGCCTGAGTATTTACATATATATATATATATATATATATATATATCTTCTAATGTATAACGTATTAATTTTCTAGTTTTCATGAAGGGTACTCCTTAATTTTGCCAACCAGAGAATATCCTATCATGTATACAATATAAAATGAACTACGGTACTCAATACGATAATGTATGATACAACAGATAAACACTTGGAAAAAATACAAGCAAATTTTCTTCAGTACCTGTGAGCGTCCCTAGTTGACAGAACACAAGCTTCTTCTCTTAAATGTATCCTTTTTCAGACGCTGAAAGGGGAAGACGAGAACCTGCTTGCGCTAGTACCCCCAAAGAATCCTCTTGGTACTTGTCGGTACAGGATGGTTGTCAAGTCATTTTTGGCGTAATGACTTTGTATTTTTAGGAACTATTGGATCGGTTTCGCTAGCATTCATAAGCAAAAGTTTTAAAACTGTTCTACGTAATAAATTATGACGGTCATTAGATAATGAACGATTCTGTCGTGTAACCTTTGTGAAGGACGACCGACGTACCAGCTCGCGCAATGGCGTGTGCTCGCGCAATGGCGTAGGCGGTGCCTATCGTGTGGAATGTTTTTTATATGAAGTGCAACGTATGCGTAAATTGAGAAATAGAAAATTACTGCAAAAGCTTTTTGAAACAGGAGAAATTGACGTAAAAAATGTTCTGAGGTAAAAGCAAGGGAGCCTTTGTGAGCGAGGGGGCCTGGGCCACCGCCCTGTGCGCCATACCCTTAAACCACCATTGCAGATACCATTAAGAGCGTCTACTAGAACTACAATTAGTTTGGCTTTCCGCGTTTTCAGGGAAAAAAGAGCCCCAGGCTGTTTAAAGCCCCATAAAGAAGGATTTTCCGTGAATACAAGAAAAAAACTAGAAAATTTTCTTTTTCATTAAAACTTGAAGTATAAGTAAAGAGTTCTTTTGCTTCTTATCCCATTTGAAATTGAAATTAGCTGTTTGCTTTTGAAAACGGAAGAGAAAAGTAAATATGAAATAATATAAACAGGTTGGTGATAAGTTTATTCATACAGGGTTCTCTTACGGAGAACGTCCACAAAGACTGGCTAAAGTTGTTCCATGGAGAGATTTTATAGCAACTCTGTCAACGCTCCTGAATACTGCCTCATTAAACTAAAACCCATCGACTGAGTTATCTATCCATTCAAGGAACACATCCTTAAAATTAGATGACTTCTTCTCAACACAACGTGTTACCACAAATTTGATAGTTTCGGACAAAAACGGGTTTAAAGGAGCTCTAAATGTCAACTGAGCATACACATAAACATAAACATAACACTGTTTTATATCACTCCTAAGGTTTTCGCATTGCTTAGGATAGCGTGAATTTTCCAAAAAAGATAACGTTGTAAAGGCTCTACCTTATTACATAAGCACTTTGATAACTTGCGTTTTGAAAAGGGCAATTATAGAGAAGTACAGCACAATCGTTTGCCTTACTTATGTTAGGCGAACAATGTATACGAGGTCTCTATAAACCAGATAGTCACAAGCGATTGTAAATTTTGTTTCCTAAAAATTGCCTCCACTGAGACTGAAAAGCGTTTTCGCATTTTCCATGGAATTTGGCCGCGTTCTCGCATTGTAAAACATCATCGTTTCGTTATGAAAATCAGTTTTGTTCAAAATAAACACCCTCAACCTTTCACTAGCTTTGGTAATAACGATGCAAGAGTTACTGGAAAGTGATTTTATTATCTGGAAGTATTCTCTATGCATGCAGAAACGGTAAATTTGTATACTGAGCCATGCTAAGCGGGATAAAGGCACTTAAGATTCCTTTTACTGAGTTAAGTTGTCATAATAGAGTTTATAGTACACATGATTATTTTGTATGTATGATTTCCTCTTCCTGTGATTACTAGCCTCTGTCCTAATACTAGCTTTCAATCAAATACTAATACACGATTCTTAACCAATCCGTGATTATTCTTAGCCAATCAAATTGATTTATTGTACTAAAGCGATCGTTCATTGGCTTGTAAATAGTACATATTTTGATGTGAGAATGAGTATCTAAGAGACTGTGAAAGAGATGAAAAATTAGAAGACATTTAGTATATTGCTAGCGAGTTGCTCTACCCTGTGCTGCTTGCGACAGCGTAATTACAAAGTAGCACACCTGATGCCGCTTACCTTTGTTGTATTGACTACTTAAAAACTATACAGATTTTGGGAAATCTTTTTCTGTTTTGATGTTATTGCTAAGGGTAGAAGAGTCAAGGAAATGACCAACATCAAACCTTTTATCATCAGAGAGGGAATTAGTGAAGCCTGACAATACCTTCGGAAAGGAATTTTATGGAGGATCTGCGAGGTTTTTGTACAAAATTGTCCTTCATTTTAAAGTTTCGTCTGGTGTAACATACGATTGCCCATTTTAGCAAAGTAGCAACATAATCAAATATGCCCAAATGAAAGTAGATTGCGGACTTTAGCTTATTATTGTCGATGACACGTATCTTTACTCAAAGTAGCTGAATCCCCGATTTCTCAACTTCGTCCTTAAACAATTCATGTTTATTGCAGGAGTTTAGCGCCAAATATTTCCAATCTCCTTTCCATAGCGCTATGCAGAACTTGTCTTGAAAATAACAACTAGTGGAAATAAATGGAAACTTTTCAAGAGCTTGTTTTATCCACTGATCTCTAAAAAACACTGGGTCGAGCATCTCCCATCTCAAAGTGAGGTCAGTCGTTGGACGCCATTTTAGTCCCAATCTAAACAAAGCTTATAAATAATGTTGCGTAACATGGCAGACCTTCCCGCGCTATTCCCGCACGTTTTGGGGGTAGTATTCGTGACCACACTTTTCATCTGTTGGAAAAAATGGTAAGCTCGATCCAGTCTGTTTTGGAAATCAGTGGTGTTACCTTGTAACGTTGTAAACACGGTCAGATCGCTTACCTTAAAGGCATAAAAATTTGCGGGAACAAAATATTGTTGGAATGAAAAGTTGCGAAAATTTTCTCACAGCCTTCGCAACTTTTTATTCCGAAACTTTTAATTTTTCAGAAGCTCGCAACTTTAAATTCCCGCAACTTTTAGTGTTGGGTGTCTTTCACAACTTTTAATTCTCGCAACATTTCTTTTGGTTATAGAACGAGACGCATCCGATTCGGATGGCAAATTTGACTTACCTTGAATGCAGTTCGAATGCTCCTTTCAGTTTGAAAACTGAGCATTGAGATACATTTAATGCCTCCGTATACGGAATAATTCCTGTTCATTTTA
>JAAAKL020011710.1:0-13487 GCA_010016065.2 Carybdea cf. marsupialis auct. non (Linnaeus, 1758) | reverse complement strand
TGATGAATCTTTCTTAATTACAAGGGTTAGCTGGGGCTGTAAAGCCCACCACGTTGCAATTAGGAAAGAATTTACGATATGGCTGAGATTTACAAATGAAGCTAAAAATTTCCCACCTTTCAAACGTATAATTGGATATGAGAACCTAACCAATAGGACTAGAATTTAATCCAATGGCGTAAAGTTTTAAAACAGAATTCTTTTCATATTGGAGAGCCATTGTACCTAACTAAAAGAATCAATTGATATCACTTTACCTTAGGAGCTTCGCCCTTGATCTAGCTTGACTGTCATGTAGACACGAGTTCTGCAAGGAGAGATGAACTGTCGGTGGCGGTTCTGGCCTCTCTTGTGCCCGATGAAAAATCTCGATAAGTCTTTCCCTTCTTCAAAAACATTTCCGGATTAAATAGAAAAAATACTTATTAACAAAATCATTTTCAATTTATTAATTAATTAATAACTAATTTTCTATTTATTATTTAAGCTATTTAGTTATTATTAGTTGTTAGTTATTATTATTTAATTATTTTTTTTATTTAATTTTATTTGATCAATTAATTACTAATTATTAATTAATTCAGTTAGTATTTGCGCCCTGTCTTTTATTTCAAGAAAAAAAAAAAATTACAAAGTGACCCCTCTGTCCCTCCCCCCGTAAGGCTGCCTCTGCATATTAGAAGTTGCACACATAACATAAACTTTAAGGCATTTGTACTTCTTGCTCGAGTCCCTGAGCTAATGCTATTTGTTTTACTTAGATTGTTTACTACCCACACAGAGTACAAAAACCTATTCAAGAAGTTTGAGCAATATTCTGTCGAAGAGTTGCCATCTACCGATGCTTTTGACTACCATATTTCATTGGTCATGAACCGTTTTAGTGCCGTGGGCAAGGTCATTGATGACAATGTCTCTTTTGTCTACTTGTTGAAGAAACTTGGAAGAGAACATATCAAACGTGGTCTCTCTAGGAAGCAATTCGACGTGAGTTCATTTTTAGAAATTTTTGCATATATCTGGTAGCCGACCCTTATTATGGTTGAGCTTTGCTCAATATAAGGATAATTATTTTTATGTTGGGGAGTATCATCCCCCGAATACCATGCTAGCTTGTACGCACTTTTAATGACCAGACACCGTGTTGGTTAATAATCTACGAAAGAGAAAATTTCCATACAAAGGATACACAGAGTATTATCACATAATAAATACATCTATCGTTCAATTGTTATCATATCTTTTGCAATAATAGTGATGGGAAAGTTTTCTCTCGTTCCCTTGTGATTGGTAAATATAGTTATGTATATGAGTTATGATTTTCATTGACATGTTTAAAACTCAAGACATGCTAAATGATTTTTTTCTGTGAATAAGATACATAATAGGAAATGAAATATGATCAAACATTTTTTGCAATTTATCATTCAAAATATGGATCCAGATGCTGAGTGTAAATTGAACTTTTTTTTCTATGCGAATATCAATATCCTAATGTTAACAGTGAATATCCACTCTTCAGAATTCGACATTTAGTCTTGGTGATGAGGCACGAAAGAAGTGACTAAAACTAAAATAACTACAATAACTGAAAGCTAGTTAAATTTAACATCAATGGAAAGCCTATTTTCTGCTCTTCAACATATAAATTATCCACTTTGTTGGCTTTGGAGGGGTTGTTACAGGAAGGCTTGTCATGAAGCTTGCTTGTTGTTAATTTTTACGATGAAAATACAGGTACAGGGCACTAAAAGTACTACTAAGTTGTATGTTTTCTAAACATTTTCTCCTTTCAGCTATTATTATGCTTTCAGTTATTATTATGCTATTAAGAGAGCAGCACATAGTCATATGTACCACTAAATTATTTATAACATTTTGTATTTAAGACATGGGAACTATTGCTTTTATTTGAATATCTATGGATCAGACAGCCTGAAAACGGTCGGTATTATGCGTTCAAAGAACTGAGATATTCAGTGATAGTTAGGAGGCTTACATTCACGTTATCTGCTGAATATTCAAATCACTACCCTAGAAAGTCAATTTTACTAGTATTGACTAATATACGCAAATTCACTACAGGAATTATTTAAAACTGTGTCCAAACCTATTAAAGCTATGTTACAATTATGTTAAAAGGCGTTGTTGTAGTAACTGAAATAATATGCTTTTAATGTGACCATTGCAAGATCAGTACTGACTAGCGCTTTCCAACAAGCCTTCTGGTTTCTTAAAGTAGTGATGACGTAATTTGTCTACAGGAAGACCGCACCCAACATCTACTTCCACATCGAGTACTCAAACGTTTACCTTACATTTGTATACATGATTTTATAACTCTAGTACGAGATATGGCTTACAAATGTCGCTTCGGAAGCTGTAAAAGTGACTCACGATATTCCGATAGTTTTCATGGCAAAATTTCCCTCGTCCCGTTTCCAAAGAGTAAATGATGGTAGAATATGTTGGATACAAGCTTGTGCCTGTCAAGATTTTAAAGTAGAGAGAATCAAAAAGTAAAAGTGTATATGCATACTAACCTAAATATTTTGATATGCAAAGAGAAACAGAGTGTGTCACAGATTCAATGGAGACATATGCCTTTGCCTTGACAAAGTAGAACTCTCAGCCCATACAGGCGATAACATTACTCAATTATATTCCCTATTTAAGTTATTTCGCAGTATAGAAGTGACCAAAATTTCTGAATCTTATCATTGTCACTATCAATGCTATCTGTTGTTGTTTTTATTAATAGTACAAAAAACGGTGAGAGGGTAAAGTGAGACCGTTTTTTTAAGAATTGCAGTAGATTGATTTGTAAAGAGGTATTCCATTTATTTCCTTGGGTAACAGGAAAGTACTGTAACTTATATTGTGAAGGGGAACACGGGGGGTGAGGTTTGAGAGTATAGTAGCCTCTTTTTAAAATTTTATATTAAAATTATATTCTGGTACGAATTCTGATGTAAGTACACAGGGGCGTTGGGTATTGGGGCTGCTCATAGTAACCATAATCCTCACAACTGGAAGTGTTTCTTCTACAACCTACATGGACTCTCAACTGAATACAGTGAATAAACGTAAACGTCTGTAAATGCAGCAAAAAGTAGTATGGAATTGTAGGGCAGCAGAAACGGGAGCAGCGCCACTTTTAGTCAACGGTTTTGTCATGAGTGAATCTACTTGGTAGCCTTGGTTCTTTTAGATTGTGACGTACCCCCCATTTCCTTTTAGAATTATTTCTACGATCCTTAAATTCATGCTAACATAATAATGAAAAACAAATTTTGAGTAAACTCGATGTTATTTTAAGGCAATTAATGTGACACCTAAAATGCGGTGAAAAAGTGTGTCGTCACGATTTTGAGAATATTCAATTATGGGTAAAAAACTCAATTTTCATATTACCCTATTAGTGAGCACGCCAATGGCCCAAATTGATAGTGATTCCTTTTCCCAACACGGAAATATCAAGTTTCAAAGTTTTGAATCTCTATAACAAAACTTTATTATTTGATGCTGGTTCCTAACTTAAGGAACAAAGGAATATCAACAGAGTTTTAACCAGAGAGTTTTGAGATTCAAACGCCTCTAGTTTAAACACTATATCCACTACAGGTCTGCTATTTGGGAAGTAGCCAATTCCAAACTTGCCTTTCGATACCTGGAGTCAAATCGGTCTATTTCTAAAACTTTTGATTTTTGACGTCAGTACTTTCCCTCCGCATTGAATCAGATAACACAAATTTGTGTTAGGTAAAACCAAAAGGAAATATGTCCTGTAATTAGATTATTGAAATGTGTCAAAGCAGCTCTAATTTTCAATGTTGCTGTAGGTTTTTAGGGTTAGTGTGTGTATAATTTCTGCCTTCTCATTTCTCAACATTTTCATAGATACGTTTTTGAGTTGTCAGCCATGCTCCATTGAAGTGCTGTAACACCTTCAAGTCGATCAAGAAATTTCCATGTCTTATTTCCAACCGGTCGATTTTGCATGCAAAGTTTCCATTCTTAGAATAGGGACTACTCGCTGCTTTTTAGAGTGATTATCACTCCTTTATATCATTTAAATAATTGGAAACTCTCTCTGATAAGTTGTGTTCTGCTTCAAGTTTATCTCCTGTAACAAAGTCTTGTAAAATTATGGGGGGTTCCTATTACACTGTGGCCTACTGTTATTCTCTTTTACAATTTCAGGAGGGTCTACATAGGAATCCTTTTCTGCTACATTGATCACATGACCTTGTGAGCTGAAACTGTTTGATGCTTCATCCTTACTTTCATAAGGTTATGAAGAGTTACACTCTTTGGCTTCATGAATAAAGCCAATTCCTGAAAATTTGACATCATTACTGATATCAATGCGCTTTCTCTTCTGATGTCACAGACGATTTCCTGTACAAAGTGGATCATACCCTACAAAAATATACTTGATGGACTTGGAGTCCGGTGTATGGCGTCATTGACGTGACACGTGTTTATAAGCAGTACATCGAAAAACTCGAAGAAAAAACTAATATGCTTTAAGTCCAAGCCAAGTAGGCTCTCTTGCTCTGAGAAACAGTTATCAAAGTCTGCATTGCAGAATTTACCATTATTGTCACTTTACAAGATATTTAGTACTTTTCTGTGACAATTTTCAAAATGAGACGCATATTCCTTGGATTTGGAGAGCACTTGGTTCTTACAACTTAAAAAATAATCAGTTACAAACCGAGAAAGATCATCAACAAATGAAACAAACTATCGTTTCCCACCTAGAGACAATTCATTACACACATAAACACCATAATGAATGATTTCCAGTAAGTGCTTTGCCCTGCGCATGATTTTTTCTGGAAATGGTTCTATGTTCACCAAGTATACAACTTGCACAGTCTTTATCAGTGTCAGATTCATTACTACAATTAAATATCACATACCATATCCTTATCAATGAGTAATTTTAAATTGTCAAATCGCAAATGAACAGAACGGTAATACCACTATCCTAAATCATTCTCCTCAGTCTTTGTGGCTAGAAGACCCGATTCTCTGAAAACATTTGAAGTGCACCCACTTTCATGTCTAAATGTGCCCTTGGTAAAGTCTCCTTTTGAATTACACACAGATAATTATCCATCTGCAAATTTGTCAATGTATGTGGAGGAGACTAGGAACAAATATCGAGATAACTTTTTTCAATGTTACTCTATGATTATTAACAGCTACGTGCAGTTCATAATTAAGTGGACTAAGCAAGATTCAACGTTTTTAATCAAAGATCTCTTAAAATATGGGATGGAGCATCTTCCGTTTTAAAGTGAGGTCAGGCGGTGGACGCCATTTTAGTCCCTATCAAACAAACCTTATGAACAATATTACCTAACATGGCTGACCTTCCCGAGGTATTTTAAATCCTAAGGACTCGTATTCGTGATCACTCATTTTCGCTGTTGGAAACAATGGGATTGCTCGATGCAGTCTCTTTTCGAAATCAGTGGTTTTCAATAAGTTTCAATGGTCGTTTCTCGCAATAAGAATGAGTATTTAAGTGATGATCTGTTACGAAAGCTTTCGATGGGTCGGGTCACCACGGTTCATAATTCAACTATTGCTATAAATTTTGTTTAATAAAATTTCATGTATTCTATAAATGCAGACTTTGTTGGATCAGTTGGCTCCACTTTCCAACTCTGCTAGCTCGTTATTTTCTGTTCTTCTACGGAACGTCGAAGTAGATAACGAAATCTTAATTCGGGTATTTATATCTTGCTTCTAGCCCTGGTACCTCACATTGTCGTCTTTTTTCGCTAACTGATAGCAAGATGCGAACATGTTTCTCCATATTTATTTACCTCTACCAAGACAAAGTACCTGAAACGAGTTAATGTCGCAATCCAGTAAGTCATCATATTGAAGCCTGATGCACTCTTTAGTCTAGCAGATGGGCATATTCCAACATCAGGTGTCCGTGTGATGGTGATTTTTGCCGCATGTTTATCTAGTATTCGGATTACATGTCCAGAAAGACGGCAGTTGTGTGTTTGTTACAGCTAGTGACGCTGGTCACAGCTACACTAAGCAGTGGTTTCTCTTACCTTCTTTAGGTACCCTGATTGGACACTTGATCCTTGCAGCTTACACAATTTTCTCATACACATCTTTTTTTGAAAATACAACAATATTCTATAGGAACTGTGCCAAGTATCTGCAAGGCATCGTATTGTAGACAATACACTGGAAAGTCTCGTCTTTGCTGAGAACGAGAAATGATCTGAATTCAATAGCTTTGTCGTGACTTTAAACGTAAGATCCCCTTTAAAATTGCGGTAATTGGTACCTGCTTTAATATAGCCTTTTGATAATGTTTGCTTCCTAGATAGTAGAATTCATCCACTTCTTAAAACGCAGTCTGCATTTTTGTATTTAAATCTCTAAGTATCTAATGTTAGTCCACCTGTTTCTGCCAAGGTGTTTAACTGGCCCTATTCCCCTGGAATTTTTTGATAGTAGGGCAAGATTACCTGCCAAATCAATGTCAGGAAGTATTTTTTATTCCCATGTCAGGCACGTTTTTGCAGTACAATAAACGCTTCAACACAAAGTCCAGCGCTACTCGCGAGAGAATGTGGATAATATGCACCCTTGCCGTACACCCCATATAACATTAAAGTGTCCTGTGTGCTCATTTTTCTGCTTCATATTTTAGCCAGTATTTTCGTACAATGAAGTTTAATTTTGATGATCTAGTCAAACATACCGGAGAATTTTCCATAAAGCAGTACGTTGAAGAATATCAAATGCTTTTTGGAAGTCAATGTAATAGACGATGACTGATGAGTGGAATTCCGTTCACTAATGTTCCTCAAGATGAATATCTGTTTATCATATGAACGGTGCATACTGAATCTAGCTCTTTCAGGTTAGATTTTTTTGCTATTTCCTTCCGCCATATCCCGCAATGTTCCGCAATTCCGCAACACAATCCAGCAAGTAACTCTCCGGTTTATGACCTGAAAGTTATCGCTATCAAGTTGTCACGCTCAATTAGCGACTTTTTCCCTTACTTTCATAATGAAACCCCTGATCCAGTCCACTTGTGTTTATTCGGAACCCCCTAAAATAATGTAAAAATTTCAGAGAGCTTAACTTTGGCACTCTCTCCTTTGTATTTAGCAACTCTGTCAGAATTTCAGGAAACACCAAGTAAGTACTTCATGATTTGAATGTTTGGGTTTTTGCAAGCAAAAGAAGGAAAATAAAAGTATTGGTGCCTTAGTAAAAGTATCTTAAAGATCTGAATTATGTTTTTGAGAGGATCGTTTAATATTCATTCTGTATGGAGAAGGGTGTCATGGCCTCAGTCTAATAATTTACAAATTTAACCGCACCATTAACTATGTAACGTATTCTTTGCGAGAGTGTGTCTATGTATGAAAGCACCACTATATGTATGTCTTGTACCGTTTTGGTAAGATCCAAATTAATTTTAACAGCAAAAATGTCACGATCCTCAATGATAGCTTTGCTTCTTCCAAAAATGCTTACCATGACTGAAATGCAGTCCAGCACCACGTTACTTGCTTCCATTTGAACGTCCTTATTTAAATCTTATGACAACAACTATACAAAATAGTCAGACAATAGAAGAGAGTGCCTTCATCGGTAATAGTCTAAGTTTGTTGCGTTGGACCAATCCTTGTTTCTATTTCAAAATATGTATATCAAGGAGCGCAAATCTACTCTAGTAGGTTTTTCTAAAGGTTTTCTAATGTCAAAGCCATATGTTCTGTCAAACTTTGAAACGTTACCCGAGTAAAAGCGTGATAATAACAATGCTAAGGCAGTAACCCTTTTGATTGCGTTGATAAGGTAATTTTGAAGATCTCCTTATTTATCCTCTTCATGGTCCTTTGAGTAGATTTAATTGCTTTCGGAGTAAACTGTACGCTCTTTGATAGTTACTGTATCGTCTTTCATCGAAGCAAGGCATGGCGATAAACATTGAATAACAGACACGGGTTTTCAGTACTGGTTTTAGTTGCAGGCCCTCTTTTATTATACTCTTGAGGGAATAAACCATAATCTTCAAGAAATTATTGTGTCTACAGAGATCCCTGCTGCTCGTCATCCCTCCCTGGCTTTGATATTACACTCTTGCCATGTTTAACTGGGATTTTTGTCAACCTTAGAGGGAACCATAGAGATTATGCGATCATCATTGAAATTGTATGTGCTCTCTTATATAGATTCCATTTCAGCTAAAAATTGAGTGAGTCATGGCCCCCTCCGGTAGCGGGGGCCCTGAACTGCTGAGGACACGATGCTGCTTTTAAGTAGAGAGAGATGAAAGAAAGCAAAAAAAATTATGACATTCCAGACTTCTGAATTAGCCATGGTGGGTACACTTAGAATGAGTACCTTCCTGCAGAGACTGCATATCTTTGGTAAAAGTAAGCTAGATACATTATTCCGTCGTCGAAAATGTTTTAAGTAGATTTACCTGTCTACATTGTTACCAGGTTATTTACTTCTTTAATCCATAGAAATCAGACAGAGTTGACTGTTGCTTTTGAGCCTCATGAACATTTCTGATGCTTTTCTTCCAGTCCTGTTTTATCAAACCTGATGCTTGATTTGAAGGGATCGACAGGTCTGTTTATACATTTTCCAAAGTGGAGTCCCTAAAAAGATAATGTGATGTTGCATCTTACAATATCGAATAATTGTTCTTGAGGTAATTTAGCATGACAGATTTCAGTCACTGATTGAAGATATCTTTATACCCCAAAACTGTTTGGGAAGTCGCAGATGAGATATGTTTCCAATTGGGTTCATTCTGATCCATTTACAAATGTAATATGAAAATATAAAAATAAAATATAAGATAAGATAAGATAATAAGATAAAATACCTACATCCAACCCACATCAAGCTTAGAGACAATGAGGAACCATTTGAAATTGAAGGACAACTAACACTCGAGAATGAGAATCTTACATCTTGAATGTAAAGGGAGTTGATCTATCATTGGTAAATAGTGGGTCAGAATTTTCCATGATTTGATACTTAACTTCTGGGTTACACATTTTGAAGGAAAATTCTTTACCTACATATTTGAAAATCCTTCCTGTCTTCAAAGGCGGAATCTTTCCTTTGTTCATGAGGGAAAGAGACATTTTACGCTGAAGTTTTTGTCTTCTTTACTTCGAAAGTTATACATTAATTAATGCTAAACATAATATTGCCCCAGATACTCCACTTGAAACTGATATTAGATAGGACTTTATTGTAAAAGGGAACAGAGAAGGCAATGCTGTATCTGTTGGGGACTGCAACCATCAGATCAAGTCGATTGTTTTATATCAGTTGTAGCCGATGACTCTGAATTTTTTCTGTTTCAGTACATGCACTACAAGAAAAGATTCAATACACTCAGTGGCATGCAGGCAGTGTCCTCGTAAAAGTCCCCACTTCACAGAAATCAGAAAAGCTGTAAAATTTTTATCTGCAGTACTGTAAGGTATTAGAGACTTCAATATTGGTGGGAACTTAATGATAATCGAAAACATTGTTTAAAAATTTTACGATGACCTTCTTATAAGGCATATTTTACATGAAGGAGTGGTATCGCTAGTCTCCTTTGATATCTTTGGGCATGACTTTCAACATTATCACTGACTGTTCTACAGATACAGGCATGCCTGTCTTAAAAGCCTGTTGAAAGTGTTGTTCACTATGATGATAAAAACGTTTTAATAATAATTGTTAATTTTTTAAAAAACAATGAATTTTTATTAACATATATATCAACTAAATACAGTCAAACACTCGCAGGTACTAGGCATACTAGACTGTGAATTATGCAACTTTTCTAGTTCACAAAGACAAAAGATCACAGCATCAAAAAACAGCAAAAAAAAATTTCAAACTTTGAATATTTAACAAGCTATTCAATTTATACAACCCATTAATCTCTTTACAGGCATAATGGATTACATGGTATACGCTAAGATAATAAACCACAAAACAGCAAGCAACAAAACCGAGCCATGTACCATGTAAGAAGCTCTGGGCCAGGGCAATCACTGTTCCGTTCACAGAAAATCGAGTTAATAGGAGCAGCATCCTCGTGCATCAAATGCTTCGTATCTTCGAAATGTTTCTCCTGAATGTAATAATGATAATAATAATAATAGATTAGTCGTAATTATAGCTGTAAACTGCATTCGGATGTGGAAGTTCGACATATCCTTAATAAGATTACTCTTTGCCACAACTATCTCCAGGTCTCCCTTGGGAAAGGTGTACAACCTGATAGCCCATCACTAGACCTTGAAATACCGGACTGGCAACCGGTGGGATCGATTCTGTTCCACGAGGAGAAGGGCACCTTAAGCCTTGGTTTGGGTCCCTTCTAGATATTGTGTCTCGATACAAATATTGAAAATCAACAGATGATAAATCGGCGTGAACAAGAATGATGTGTGCAAGCAGGCAGACCTCAGTCGTCAACCAGACACTGTAAGATAAAGAGAGAAGTGCACGAGAGAAGAAAATATTGTAGTTACGGAATGTTACTTCCAAAGTGCACCAGGTGTTGCTATTACGTAAAGAGAATGTTTGATAAATGGAATAGAAAAGAATTATTTATCACTAATGAACAGCGTCAAGCGAATCAAGCTAGACACAACAGAAGATGGGGCTAGGAAACTGAGCTTGACCTGGAGGGGGTCAAACCCAAGATTAAAATGGGCTATGACATAGAGAAAGTAACAGTTATTATTCATCAAAATTATACGTTCTTTCTGATAATGAGGAGGAATTAGATACGAACATAAAAGGCACCAGCAGTGGGAGTACGATGATCGAAATTTTTAGAATAAATGCTGGGATTCATATTTTTCTGCAGATCAATCGGGATGGACAAAGTGAGCTGTCGTGTTTATGAAAAGAGTAAAAATAATACAATATAATAGAATTAATCTACCAGATAGCCAAAATATCAAGGGCCTTAAAGTGGGCGAGGACTATAAATACCTTGGTATACTGGCCGCAGATGACCTAGACAACAATGAAATGAAAGAAATTGTAAGGAAAGAGTATCTCTGACAGATTAGAAAAATTCTTGAAACTAAACTGAGCAGTGAAAAACTCATCAAAGCTGTTAATACTTGGACAGTGTCTATGTTCAGATATGCAGCAGCCTTTAAAAATTGGTGTAAAGAGGAGATTTCAGAGATAAACATAGAATCCCAAAAGCTCGTCACGATGAACGCAGCCCACCACCTTGATTGCTTATAAATGATTAGAAAAGACAGTGGATTTGGCCTTATTAGTATTGAGGATTGTGTTGAAACAAGTAACGTCAGGCTATAGTATTATTTTCAGAAGATTGGATGAAGAAAATAGTGCATTGGGGCATCTTTAGAAAGAGAGGCTTCCCGAGAAGCAAAATTTGTTATGAACAAGAGCCATCTTCAGTTTTAGAGAATGAAGAATTCAAGATCTTGTACAACTTTAACATGCTAACAGATCATTTGATAAAGGGCAGAAGACCTGACATGATCCGTATTGATAAGGAAAGCAAATCATGGCGTATTGTCGACTTTGCTCATCGCATCAAAGGAACAGGAGAAAATCGAGAAATATCAAGACCTCGAAAGCAAACTTCCAAAACTATGGAATTCGGGGATAACAATAGTTCCTTTAGTCATTGAAACCATTGGGACAATAGACTCTTAAAGTGTACCCAGTCAAAATCGGAGTATATGTAGCCATAACATAGATGCAGACTTGTTGTCACTGGATATATTTGTACTACCGTAAATCATAGATGAACGCCATTTTCAATATAGTATTAATAACATGACATCTTTGCACACAATACCCACTCTGATTCTTGATTTAAGAAAGAATTCGACCTTAGAGTAATATTTTGAAAGTAATCAGCAAATATCAACAATCATGTAAGCTGTGAATAAATACCAGAGAAATAAAAATGTATATCACCAACGGGACTCGAACCTGTGACCCACGTGACATACTTTTATATTTCTCTAATATCTATTCACAACTTATTATTTCAAATCCTCTCTCCTCAAAAAACAACAACAATGACAATAATTACAACAAACATTTTCCATTGAGTTTGGCTATACAGTGACGATCAATTTGAATGCTTTTTTTGCCGCTAGATTGATAGATGGGCCTTCGGTCTACATGTGATGCAATAATTTTTACAAAGGTCATTGCATTGACTGATTACTGATTGTTTTAGGGCATCTGAGCTCAACGCTTAATTTCACAATGATTTTGTGTCTGAAGAATGTCAGTGGAAAGTAAGATATTTTAACTATTGACCGTGACATTGAGAAAACTGTCTTCACAGAAAGTGTCGGTACAGTAATAAGTGACGTTGCGAGTAAGCAACTATCAAGGTCCGTGATATTTTCCTTCACTATTTTGACAGCTTTTCTCAAAGGTTGAGCTGGTCTTAATTTCCAAGTCTAGTAAAGTCAATATGCTACAGGTCCAACAAAGCTTTATCCAGTCTTGTGAATTGTTGCCTTACGTTATCTTGTGTTGTATCTTACTGTAAAATTCTGAATTCGCATCACTCTGTATTAGTCAACTGTTGTATTGTAACTTTCCTGTCCTAGGATTTTGATTAATATATACTGCGACCGTATCGCGCCCCAAATATCCAAAGAACTAAGCAATCATCTTTGTGTTTATTGCTGATATTAGATGACGTGTTGCAAATGTTGTGTTGTCTTTTGTGATAGCATTACAGAAACAATTACTGAGATAACCCTTTTTATCTATAAATTGGATAAGAATGCTGTATTGACGCTTGATACCGACAAATGCTTTACATCCTCTTACACTCGAAAATACACTTATTGCATATTCTTTAATTTACATTTAAATTACTTAGACATAAGAATTTAGACATATTTTATTACTATTGGTTGCGTTTGTATTGAACCTCAGAAATATTTAAACACTCAGGTTTTCCGTCCCTACAGAGCCCCTCTAACTCATCCGCTTGGTTCGAGAGTGAGACCATGACCCGAGGTTTGATGGTTTCCAACATTCTCTGATAAAATAATCTTATTATCTTGTAATCATAACTGTGGTCTGTCCTACTGAAAGTACTTTCCTCATCGATACTGAAGCTGAGGCCACAAAATGAATGCTAAAATAACCAGACTACTTCAAATAATGGTCTTCTCATGTCCATCTGGACTTTGATAGCCCGTTACCTTTCTATTTTCAACGAACACTACATCGAAGCTACATCCACGGTTGCTTTTATGACAAGAAATTTAAGTCAAAGGGCTCTTTAAATTTGGAAATATTAAGTCTGTCCACCCAGAGAGAAAACGTATGCAGTTTGAATAATTTTAAATTTCTGCTAAGGTCTTAAACGATACCACAATATCTGAAAATCCATGCTCTTGTAGTTATCACACCTTTTCAAATTTTAAGCATTC
>JAAAKL020011709.1:0-13487 GCA_010016065.2 Carybdea cf. marsupialis auct. non (Linnaeus, 1758) | reverse complement strand
CCTGAAATCAAATGGAGGAAGACTGCAATTTTACCTGAAATTATATGAAAATTCTCGTCAGGGGGTGTTACACCCCCACCCCCCAGTCGCTGCGCCCCTGCTTGCACCATGACATTGTCTAAAAAATATAAGACGATAGTGTTGAGCGTTTGACAAACATCCGCTGCGAACTCGATATGACTCCTACGCGTGGACTCTGAGATATTGGTCTAAAGGATCATAAGTAATATTCACAGTACAAAGATCATTTGCACAACACAACGTTGTTGTTATCCTCGAAATCGCAGACGAGATAGTCAGATGATCGAAGTGCTCGAAGAAGATGGACGCAAAGGAAGTTTTCAGTCTCTTTATAGAGATCTTAGCCCTACTTGTTAGTATTTTGTGGCACATTGTTGTCTCGGGTTATAGGAAAATTGTGCCAATTAGGAAGAAAGATGTTCGAGGGGAAATTGTATTGATAACAGGAGCTGGATCTGGACTTGGACGGTTGATGTCATACAGGTTTGCAGAACTAGGGGCGACAGTTGTTTGCAGCGATATCAGTAAGGAAAGCAACGAAGAGACTGTCGAGGTAAGATTATGCCAGACAGACCGATCTGATGCATTATCAACTCGTATTTGAGACCGGTAAATCACTGCGCTAATTGTTGAGCTTAGTGTTGGACTCGTATTCAAGCCTCTTGCGCAATAACACATACGGTAACCTGTACCTTCAGTGCTTTGGGGTAGTTTATTGACCTTTGCGGTACACATCGTGTTACCACTATTTTCACTACTTTCAACACTTACAAAATATCCTTCAGTTTTAATGACAAGTACCTCATTAAGTTATTTCCATTTTTATAGCACTTCCACGAGTTTCGGACAAGTGCACATACACCAAATTCTAATGGCCCACATTTCCCTTTGGTATTTTAAACGATGAATAAAACCGACCTAACTTGAACTTGAATGAGATCAATCCCTATCAAGAGGAGTGGAATAATCGTACCTCTCTGATAAACAAGACAACTCATGTTTTGTATCGTAATGTACAGTAAGAGTATGCTGCTGCATAAGGCTGTACCATTTTATATGAATAGAAAAGGGTAAAAGCTGGTAACTCGCTTCCAATAAGTTCAACGTATCATAAATTCGTTGATCATGCCCTTTTTTCTCCACTTTGGATAACATTATAGGCAATATTGGAGGGTGGGTGAACTTGTATTTGAGTAGGTATCAGTAAAACTAACCCTAGAAATAATCTTGACCCGTAGAGTATAGGCCTACCCCTACCCCTATCCTTAAGTGAACTTGTTAGTGGCCCCTCAACCTGCAAGTTGACCTTAAATATTTATCCCTCCTCAGTCAATTTTCTTCAACGTGCCGCGTAAATCCTAAATATGTGCCGTATTCGACTGTCGCAGAGAATTCAAAAGCGGTATATGAATGTCGAATGGCGGCAAATCTTCGCTCAATACGATTTCAATGACCTAACAGTTTCCGTATTCTACCCCTTACAGACCATGTAATAAATGATTTCTAACCTGTAGAGCCCCGCCCACACGAACGAAACCCAGGGGGGACAGGCTTTAAGCTAAGTGGGGCCAAAGTGTAATTCATGAATATTTTACAATGGCAGGTCTTGAGCAAGTATTGCCCTTATTCTTGTCCCCCCCCCCCGGCACTATGATTCCCAAGTGCTACTGGCTTATTTCTCAGCCAGTGAAATAAACAAAGGCAAAACAGTGGCTGTTTAAAGGCTGCTGTAGCAGGGAAGAATTCTTTTTGAAAGTTTTGGGGTGCAGGATCCATTCCCCCATTATTTGTTTTAAAACAGCATTCTATATCTGCAATGTGTAGAGTAGGCCTACTCAATTAAAAAAGTCAAATGAATACTTCAGTGCTTCGCATTTAATCAACTGTAAGAGTGCTGTCTTGATGAAGCATGATTAAAATGTTCTCAATGCAAGAATGTGGTGACAGATTCCCTTCCACCACTTTACTAAGGCAAGACCCTGTCTAATAGTGCAAAATTTGTGGTAGTTTGATAATAAGGTTTGTGTAGGAAAATCATGAGAGGTTGTGATGGTTAATTAAGGTCCATGAAATAAGGCCACACTAATTTCCACTAGGAGGCATTGCATTACAATACCCACTCTTACAAATTGACTCAAGGCTCTTTTGAGAATCTCACTACACTTTGTGACTTCACGCAAAACAAATGCTCTGTTTGTATTTTGTAGGTATTAAAATAAGGGTATTTTGGTGAATAATATTATAAGTGTAGCTTTGAATGCAAATTTGATATTTGTATGGGATTTTGTAAAGGTTTCATTGTTATCAACATTAGAGATGTTTTCTTCCCTCTAAACTAGAGACATTAGCAATAATCAGGTTTTTTACTGTTTCATGGAAATTTTTCATTAGAGGCTTCTTAATTATATCATAACATTTTGTTAAGTTTGATCTGCAGTTAAGAAGCGATGGTATTATGAATATGCATATAAACCTGCTCCACATTTCATTTATTTTGCTAGCTTGGGCCCCACCTTTAAATGTAGGAAAACACCCCTGGTCACCGCTGGTCACCCCTGGTAGATAAACAAGACGACAATCTTGTTAGAATTTGAAGTTAAAATACTGTAAAGGAACAGTGCAGTTATATATTTGAAACCACAAATATTATGGGTTTGAAGACAATAAAAGCTGCTAGTTTATTTGTATCAATTTCTATAGATAACTATCAAAACACTTTCCATGTTTCATTTCCTTATGATAAAATTAAAGGTATATTTGAAGGGCCTGGGAAAGTATCTGCACTAGTACCCGCAATCGTAACTCCCTCAAGCATGTTGAGACTATGTACTATGGGGACTATCATAGTTTCCTGCTGCCCCTCCCCTCCCCCAAGAGATTCTTAATGTATTTGCATGTCCATGAAACTAAAATGACAAGTCGTATATAATATGCACAGCAAGATGAACAAAGATTAACAGCTTTGAATCACATTTTAGTTTGTAATAAGTACCTGGTATTTAAAAGAATTATTGTGCTGCGATTTGCAATTCAAATATGTGGAGGTGGCTCTGTTTATTTCCTAAGAAAATGGCAATTTTCCGCACAGTTCTCGAGGATTAGTGAGTGAGGAGGAAGTTGATCTGGGTCAATGAGGCCATGTTCGCTTTTGCAACTTAATTTGCTCCATAAAACCTACTGGACCTTGTCAACTTGGATGAAATTGACCCATGGCAGATAAAACAAGGCCACTATTGCAGCTTTGACTGTGATAACTAGCATATGAAAGAGATTGAAAGCAGTCAAGGAAGCATACTTATAAAGTGAAGCAAGTATAAAATAGATATCCCAACCCAAAGGAAATTTGTAAATTTTCTAGACCAAGAGTCAATCCTAGCACTGTTGTGCTTTCACAAATTTTATTGACAAGTCAACTGCATCAGATTATTAGTTATCGTGGATACATATGCAATGGATATATTGTTAGACAATTTTTTTTTCATTTGTGATCCTTTGACTTTTTCTCACTTGTTTTTAATGTGTTGTTGTTAATGTTCAGTGTTAATTGTAAGCCTTATCAGGCATCATTACATTTGTGCCTTTGTGTAGCAGTGCTCTCCATTATCTCCTTCAAAGTTCCAGCAGTGATGACCAGGTTGTCTGTGCAAGCCAGTTCTAAATGACACCCTTTGCAGAACTTCTGGTTTAAAGCCTCAAAGAGGGCTTAGAACTAACCCCTGATGTACATCAACCGTTGCTTCAATTTTTTTAAAGAATTGCAGACCCTTCCTTGACCCTGCACCATGGTACATAGAGTGAACAAGACTAATAATCCATTCAGCCACACCATCAATGAACATTGCCCACCAAAGCACTGTATAAGGAACTTGGCAAAATGTTTTCTCCAAGTCCACAAAAGCAAAGAACAAATGCTTATGTTTAGCCAAGTCCTTCTTTTGCATCTGTCATAGGATAAATATGGTATCCGTTATGCTCCTGCCAGGCAGAATGCAAACTGCATCTCATCAATACTGGTATATACTCTAATGATGTCCTTTAGCACTCTCTTAAACACTTTAAGAACGTAGTAGGCTTGAAGCCATGGTAATATCTTTCACGTTTCTCCCTTGTCTTTATACCAATCCAGGATCGTATTCTTGCTCCATTCTTGTGGTATCATCCCTTCTCTGACAATAGCAATAGCCAGATCAGGTATGATGCTTTAAGGTGTGTCAGGGTAGGCCAACAGCATTATAGTGACAATACCAAATGGGTCTGCAGCTTTGCCGGCCTTCAATTTCATCAGAGCACCCTTCAACATCACTTGGGTTATATGGCAAGCAGGGCCAGCAATCACATCTACATATGGAAGAGCTTCAGACCGAGGGAACTCAATATTAAGTAGATACTCGTACTGCTGTTTCCAAGCATTTGTCTTGGTGTCATCATAAAATGCCATGTTGCCATCAGACAAAAAAGACTTTCAAGCACAGAATTGTTTTCACTGTTTTTGTTTTTCTCATATAGATGTACAAATTTATTCTTTGAGATGGTCATTCTCATGTAGCCTATTGCTGTAGGGATTCTAGAATGAAAAAGGTCTCTTTATTGCCCCTATCCGCATGAGTAGAAAAATGCAAATCATAGAGGGAAGTCCATCTTTACTTTCAGATTCAATATTCCAGACTTCTTTTGAAAGCACAGGGCCAGCCATTTACTGTAGGTATGTACATTGTGTTCAGCTTTGATATAGTTTATTATGACTATTGATTTTATCTAGAATATTTTGAGCTCTGGAGGCAAAGCTTATGGAATCGTCTTTGACTGTAGTAATCGTCAGGATGTTTATGCAGCTGCAGAAAAAATAAAAGCTGATGTAGGAAACGTGACGATACTGGTCAACAATGCAGGCTTTACTACTGGTACCATGTTTATAGACTGCCCTGATACACTTATTGAAAAGACTCTTCATGTTAATACATTTGCAGCATTTTGGGTGAGTATAATTTTCTCTTTATCTTGCACACCATCTAGAATCATAGGTAAATGTAAAAATTCTGTGTTATGATTTGCGAATTATAATTAGGGCATCATCATCATGATCTTTATCATCACAACCATTTCTTCTTCTTTATCTCCTTCATCATCATCATCATCATTGCTATCACTATCATTATCTTCTTCTTCATCATCATTATTGCCATCATCATCATTATTGCCATCATCATCATTATTGCCATCATCATCATTGTCTCTTGTCTCCTTATTTCAATAGTCCAAGCTTCCTTCATTGGATCCTAACTTAATAACAGTACAGTAATTGCATTTCCATACAAAATTTCTGTTTTCAGTCTGTTATTTGTGATGATGATGTGGTTTTAATGCTGTGCACTCACCTATACAGGTACTAGGGCAGTGCCCACATACATTGGAAGTGTTACAGGAGCATAGAGCTATTTAAGACTTTACTTCCTGATGTCACCAATGGCCCTTCCAGAATTTGAACCCCTACCCCCTTTGCCTGAAGGCAAGGAACTTATCCACTAGAGCATAGTGGATAATTGTAAGTGGTGTACATTGTCACTGATATATGTTGCATTATAGCACACAAGTTGTATTTGTATAGAACAATGCATAACACTATCAAAGGGAAGATATCATTAATTTATTATTTTATTAAATATCTGAAAACATTACAGATGCTGTTTCTTTCAATAGCTTTTAGAAATAGACCATTTTCAGCTTGTCAATCAAATGTAATCAATCAACGAATCACATAGCTTGGTGAAAGAATGTTGCTGCAAAATTTGCTCACCTTCCTAGTGTCTGTCAAGCAAAGCCAAATTATAGCAGATTATGGTCAGACACTTGTGTATTTTTTTGTCTAAATCGAAAGATGATAGTAGTTTTGTTTTAACGTGAGATATTCCCAGCAAACGAACAGAAATAGGGAGCAAAAGGGAAAGACACAATGCAAGATTTACTTAATTCAGGAGTAGGAGGAACCATACCTTTTTTTTAATTTTCAACAATTAAGAAACAGCTTCCTCACCATAAATCAAAATGACTTTTTAGGGAAGTTTGAATTGAAAGGGACTATTCCATTAATATACACATTTTTGTGAATGAGACAATTATCAAGTAAATATAAGATATCTTGTCGTTACATGTCAACAGAACTTTAAAAGTGGGATACTGGTCATCAATTTGTAGGAAGTCTTGTACAATTTGTAGTTATTGTTTTACAATTGCAGGCCTTCCAATGGTTCAGTTGGTAGTTAAACATAGTTATGGTTACTGTTTTATTCTGATATTCTCTTTCCAAGTTTACATAGATTTTTTATTCTATTGAGATTTCAGTGTGCCTTCATTTATGATGCACATAAATAAGTTTCCAGCAAGGTTTTTGCTCAGAATATGATGATGTGGTTTTATCACTATGCACCCCCTTTGGTGGGGCTAGGGCAGTACCCATGTACATGGGGCATTTTTGGAGCATTGAGCACTTCCAGATGCCCTTCCTGACGTCAACAGCTGGCCCTTTCGGGATTTGAACCCTGACCCTCTTGCACTGAAGCCAAGAAGCTATCCACTAGACCATGGTGGCTTATACTATAGAATATAGAATACTAGATAGCATACTATCAAAATCTATTATGTAAAACCTTTGTTGCCTCCTTTATTTGTACCTTTGCCCAGAATGTGGCCGACACAAAAGCATGTTTAGGTCTGTGTTCTCCTCAAAGTTCCCTTGGGTTTGTACTACACGCTTTCACACAACAAACATGTTTCACGGTAGGCTGATCAGGAGCTGAACTACTTAAGTATGAAAGCAGAGGGGCTTTTTATTGAGCTACTTTCATGGCTCCTCCTTATTGGGTTCAGTCATTTCTGTATATTCTGGAAGATTCTTCACTTTTATCTCTTTTTTTACATTGAGGAAAACACAGGCTCAATCGTCTTGTAAGAAAGTTAGCCTTGGGATGCAGCTTATTTGTATAGAATGGGTTAGTTCATCACAACCATTATGTGTTCCAAACTTGTCCAAAGTCAGCTCACTTACCCATAGCATCATGTCCTTTCACTCCAGTATGTTATGAAGTTAAAAATTTAAGCTCTTGAATAAACATAGGTACTACAATAATATTGCATAGTAAGTTATAACAAAATCAAGGGGGTGTGCCCACATACTAAATCATTTAATTTTTGACATAAGTATCAGAAACTCATGCTGTTCATGTACCTCTGCTCTAAAACGTCTTGGGCCAAGTTAAGTTATTCATTTACAACCTTCAGATTGTTCAAAAATCATAACCAGTTAGTATGACTATGTCTTGACCTGGTTTGTTTACAAATTTTGACAGACTTTCAGTCTGTGATACGGGGAGGCAGGGCAAAAGCCCGAATTTGTGTATCACTCCAAAATCTCCTTGTGTATTTAGCCAACATTTAAAACCCAAGAATACACACATTTGTGTTTTTGTATACTATGGGAAAACACAATTTTATTTAAAAATACTGTAAGTATTACAAGACCCTAGATTCCCTAGTTCTCTGTCTGTTCTGTAAACTAGCTGTTTTGACCCCCCACTAACTAACAGTTATCTATGCCCCAACATCTTGCACCATAGAATTCTATTCCTAGAATGCTTGTTTCTGGTGTCTTTACATTCCACGTCTCAAAATCACATATATGATTAGAGCTCTTACAAGAGCCATGTAGATATTGCCTTTCATTCCGTTTTAACCTACTGCATGACTTTGATGCCAGCTCATTGAACTTCATACAACCGAAACTAAACCTTGTAGTAGATGTTTCACAATTGTTGCCACTTTTGATATTATCACAAGGTAACAGAAACAATCAACTTTCATGATATCCACTATGTAACTTGTCCCGTGCTTATCAAGTACTTGCATTAATACCATGTGTTAATAAAATGCAAGAGTTTTGATGATGCCTGATGGACTACTTGTCTTACCACTCGTTTACTTTCCAATGCCATTTTCCACTCAGAAGATATCACTGGAATTAGACTGTTAGGATCATAGACAGGAACTGACTAAGTGAGACTTCCACTCAGTCTTGAGTAGCAAAAATACTTGTTACAATTCATGAAACTCCATCATGACTAGTTGCAATCTGAGGAGAACATGAGCTATCGGACTAACTTTGTAGACGAGGTTATATTTACATTTCTGAATTATTGTAAAAGATCTTTTTTGGCAATGTGTGATTTCTCTTGTAGATATTATTACCACGTGTTAAGCATGTAGATGAAGCAATGCTGAAACAATGCTGATGCACTGTGAAACTAAAATGAGATTGGATATTTGTTTATCATACATATTCATAGCATCAACCTTGTGTATCTTCTGTCCCCAAATTTTTTTTGACTCCTGCTTTCCTCTGAGATAATCATTGCAGTTCATACACCAATGACATTCTGCAAAGAAGTGGCCAAGAGTGAAAATCATGTGAAATGTGTGGAGGTGTAATGGTCTTCCACAGGAAAATGTGAAAATTTATTGCTGTTTAGGCTATTTTTGTAGGCTTTACATCTACCCATCTTGATACATCATGCCTTTTTTCATCTTCTTACATTTCTTCCATTCTACCCAATTCTGTAACTCAACTGTATCTCTATACAGAGCATTCCCATTCCCAGCACCACAAACCTCTTCTGAGTACTTTTTTGGTACCTAAAGATGCTTATGCATCCTCTTTTGAGCCACTGGTTCACAGTTTGTGTATCATCTCCAATGATTTAAATTTTACCTCATTGTCTGTAATCTTCAACATTGTTAATATCCAGTATTGTACTTTCCCCAATTACTTAAATTCTCTTTATGCCCATTACAACCATTCTGTACTGGTATCCACCAGGTATAGTTTACCTTGAACTTCACATTTTGTAAATGCACAAAGCAATGTTTTTCTCCCTAAATGGAATCAATCTGGGATACACTATCAGCAGAGTACATTTGCCTGTTATTAAACTTTATATCCCTAATCACCATAGCTCACTCTTTGCAAAGGTCAAGAACAGGTCTCTTCTAGGAACAAAGGCAAAAATCATCTTGAATTGCAACATAAGCAGTGCGTCTGCTAACTTGACCAGCAATGACCCAACATCCTTTCTGTTCTCTCACAGCAAGTCCTGTAAGTAAGCATAGTCTTGACTCCCCTAATTCAGAGGACCTGTATATTATGGCCAGTTTTAACGAAGGTGGACCTGAATAATTTGAAAATCATTGCTGATATAGGGACCTAATATGATAACAGAAGCCGTAAAATAGTCAAGGCCGTCAAGAAAGTTGAAGGATCAAGTGTTATTCCACTGGTTAAATGAAGAATTGAAGATTCCCAGTAGATGCGGGTATGATCTACAAGTATTGGCAGTCTAGTAAAAATTTGTAGCATAAGATTACCCCTTTTGCTGTACACACATTTTCGAAATAAGAAAACTTGCCAGAGAGGCCAGCATACTCTACGTTTCTTATATCCTTTTCATAATTTAGTTCCAAAAGCTTCCTATGTTTTTCCTTCAGAAGGAACAGGCAGAGAAATGATGACGAACCACTGTTGCAGACTCCTTGTGCAACTTAGTTTTTATGGTAGTTGGTATTCAAAAAGCAGATGAACAACCCGAGAAATTAATTTTTGTCCAAATCAGGGGGAAAGTTACAGAAAGCTTTGAACGGTAGAAGGAACTGCCCGGTATTACAGAGTCGTAGTTCAGGGACTTTCAGTTCACCCTGTTCTCCTTGCGCTATTCTCACAATTGATTTTGTGACTTTTGAAGCCTCCCTGTAACTTTGCAAATGTAAATTTCAAAAGACTGAACTTTTGCGTACTGATAGTGCTATCCTGTACAGCAGATTGCAGAAATAAGTTTCATTTTTATTTCCATAACTCATTAAATTCAAGTCTTTTCTGTCTACAAAGTTTATAAGTAAGTGCAGGTCTATGTGACCTTGCTATGAAAAAAATGTGTTTTATTTCGAATTTTGCTGCCAAATTGAGCTATTTCTTTCAGTAAACTGTTCAAATTTATTGGATTTTACGACGTGCGTAACAAACAAAGATATGAGGATTTGGCTTTTGTGAATATTTGACGCTGAAGATACCTGATTGTGTTTACATTTGTTGATAGCAACATCTAGAAATGGAGGGGTATTGTTGTCTTTCAGTACACATGTGAATAAAATGGTCGGCTACATGGTATTAAGGGCAGTTCCTAGTGATGGGAAAGGAGAGTCCATCACTTAGTATAAGTGTTTTCACTTGTCAACTTTTGTAAATATCTTGTAAATATATTGTAAATATCTTGTAATAATCATTGGCAAACCTGTTTCCTCCTAGATACTCCTCAAGAAATTTGAGGAAAAGTCCCATAAATTTTAGGTAGTTAACTAAGGTGGACACAGCAATTGTAGTCCACAGAAATGACTCTGATCTACTGACATTGTCTGTAGATTGTTATTACTATTCTTTGCAGTGTCAATGTTTTTCATTTGCCGTGTATATTTTATTGCTTTAGACTACAAAGGCATTCTTTCCACACATGAAAGAACGTAACCATGGACACATAGTAAATATCGCATCGGTCGCAGGCTTCGGGGGAGTCGCAAAACTCTCAGTATATTGCGCTTCCAAATTTGCCGTCGTGGGATTCACAGAATCACTCTTGTTAGAAATCAGGAAAGACGGATTGGATGGAATATACTGTACATGTGTGGCGCCATACTTCATAAATACTGGAATGTTTGAAGGGGTCAAGATAAGGTTAGTATGGTAGCGGAACTTGCCCAATTTTCAGGTAGCCATTGAAATTGCCGCAGGGTAGAGAAAATGTCAAGCTGATGAAACACAAGGCGATAAGGTAGATAACCACTAAACTACAATTGCAGCTAACCTACAGCACACGTTGTACAAACGTACTCCTACCGACCAAGTCCAAGAACGCGCGTTTTTCGAACCATGCAAAAATGCCCGTTGACTCGACCGATAAGATCACTTTATGTCGTATTTATATTTCAGAACAGCTGCAATTGACAATCCAGGTGGAAAAGGAGTTTATAGAGTGAAGTATGTTCACAGAAAAGGACGCATAAATCAAACATAATGAAACAGTTCATTTTATGGTCTTTCGGCGAATCCTTTCAACTTCCTCTAATAAGACTCGTCACAAATTAGAAGCCCTGCTGGGTTAGTCCTTTAACGTAAACAATAGATACAGTAGCAGCTTCCTAAATGAGGGAGAGGAAAATAAGAGGTTTTGTTCACACTTGATGACGGGAAGCGTTTAAACAAATATAGACGAAGAAAGAAAATGCAGACGCAGAGAAAGATTAACAACAGTTCATAGCATGTATATAAATACTGGAAAGTCGGGAATTAGAAAGCGGGGATTGAAAAGGTGATACACCCAAATGATTTTACTCTCGTAGTAAGTGTCTATGGAATTGACGTATCGCTTGACATAAATACGCTCCTTTGCAAAAGGAACAACTAAAACGATAAATCACGCCGGTAAGTAGTAGCTTAGGAGTAATATCCTTCAACTGGAAAAATTAGATAAACTTGATGTTCAGCGGAAGACGTAGCGAATGTTGGCTTAAAGAAGGGCATAGGATATGACTTTTTCGATGTTTGCGAAGCATGATCGACTTAGTAAGTGGTAAAGCAAAGCAATTGATTGATACACTTAACAGCCTAAGAATATGTAGGGGATACAGGAGCAAACCCTGTTAACATTTTACTAAAAAATAAGATAGGATTGTAAGGATTCCCTGTTGTGTGTTAGGGTGTTATGCAGTTCACAGAGTTCTTCATTGCAGGACACATACGTAGAACAAATATTAAATAAAGGAGTAAGCAATGTGAAAATTAGGCCAGGAAGAAAACTATCAAAGCTAACAAGAAAACTTATGAAGAATTCTTTGCTATTGACGGTAGTGTGAAGAGATTCACGTTAATGTGAAATAATAGTATTGATAAAGGGTAACTACTTGTTGGACTCAAATTGAACTGTAAATTGGATAGCCTGATACTGTGCGTTAAGGTAATTTAAATATGTTTGTACGTGAGGGCGGGAGGCAAACAATAGGAAACATTCGTCAATGTACCTTCCGTACCTTCAAGATGAACAAAACTATGTTGTCAAATAATGGACCCATAGAGAAGTCCATAACAGCAGCATTTACCTGTTCATAAAGGATGTTATTAAAAAAACTACTGTATCAAGTAGGCGCAAAAACTGGCGGTGTGAATAGTACCGGAAAAATTTACTGGTAGAAAAACCGGACTCTCTAAATCAAACATCTTTTGTAGGTTGTTTACTTATCTTACTGTTTACGATAATGGCTTGACCAGCTCGTTTTTTTATTTTTAATCAGTTTTATAAAGCATGGTGAAAGGAACACCGAAGGTTCATTACCTAGTTTGTTTTATTTTGTTTATTTTTGCCCCTTGTCCCTCATGTTTTAATTTTAAGACAATACCAGAATCTTATAGCAGCAGACAATGATGTCTTGGTCTTACGTTACGCGTAGCCTCGTACATCATTAGTTTGGGAAACTCAAACATACTCAGTTCTTATTTATATCATCAGTCACCTCTTCTATCGTCATACACAGAATCACCATGATAGGTCCATCATACTAATCACATTAACTGGTGTTGTGCCATATTTAAAAGCTCTCATTTTGATACCTAAAGCAATGTCTCAAAGTGTGCCCATTTTTCTTCTAATTGAACGGATAAACATGGTTCATAAATTGACACGTGTCCCTGTTTGCTGTTGATAGTTCGCATTAATGGAGACGTACGGAGATTTCTTAAATTCGAGGAGTTGATGATTTCTCGGTGAACCAGAAAATAATAATTAAGGAGTCGTTTATTTTGTCACATAAGAAAATGCGATGCCAGCGTACTTTCCTGGAAGGTACAGCAGCAAAGGGAACTAAGTCGAGTTTATGTCTACTCGCATAGAGATTATCTTCGTTAAGAGAGGGAAACGATTTAGTACACAAATTCAAGCACGGTAGATTTGAGAGGTCTTTATTAGTTGGTCAGTTACCTAAGTATGAGGGCGATTTCCTTATTGTCAGTGGCATCTGCTTCGGTTTCTCATAGCTGAGTACAATTTTATGTCCCTCGATAGAGCGCAGGTTTTGAAAGAAATTTGCTGCTTTCTTATAGGCCTTGACAAGTTGTTTAGTGGACCCCTTTAATGCATTTTGTATTAGCAGCTGTCTGTTCTTATCTCGCACAGACATTACACATCACAAGTTGACGATTCCCCCTCCCCATTGCCCCTCTCATTTGCTGCTGTATTCGATCATTTTTGCACATTCTCCAGTCTCAAAGGTCAAGTAATTTAAAAGAATCATTATCTGTAGTGCTAAATATTCTGACGCTTGTCGACTCAGTTGTTGCCATTGATGGTAGATATTTGTCACGTCTTCAGTCGTAGTCTTTT
>JAAAKL020011708.1:0-13488 GCA_010016065.2 Carybdea cf. marsupialis auct. non (Linnaeus, 1758) | reverse complement strand
TCATCATCATCATCATCATCATCATCATCATCATCATCATCATCATCATCATCATCATCATCATCATCATCGTCATCGTCATCGTCATCGTCATTGCCATCATGGTCTTCTTCATGGTTATCTTCGTCATAGGGATCGTCTTAACAGTTATTATCCCCCCGTCGTCTTCTTTTGTTTGCTGTCGTTATTACTACCACCTCCACCACCACCATAAGCATCCTCACCTTCCGCCACTTCCTTATCTTTTGTCGAAACAAGTAAACGCTATTGGATCCCAGTTGGGTCGTAGGTACTTTCTTAGTGTAACTTCGAAAGTTTCACTATTCTGCCATTTCATTTATAGCTTATTGATTCAATACCTGCTGACCTTCTTGTATTATATCTTAACTGAAATGTACTTTTGTACTCTCTTCGTTTCAGGCGAGTTAACCTTGGTTTGTCAGGCATCAACATCCTCTGGGTCATAAACAAGAAATAGACATATCCTAGAATTTTACTCCTTGTTTTGTGTATAACTACAGATTTTATGAGACTAAATGTACTCAGCGAGAGTACTTACTGTACGAGTTACCCGTATTTGAAGTCCCATATGATGGTGAACAATAGTTGTTTTTTTTCAGGTTGAAGAACCTGATTAACAATGTATATGGACTTAAGAGCCTGAATACTAAGGATCCTCAAATTAAGCATTTTTCTTAAATCTTCGTCGAGTCACAACTGAAGAGGAATTCATTTCTTATAAGGGTCTATATGAACAAAGCGTCAACCTTGACAAGCTTTACTGTTACATCTAATGTCATGTATCCAGAGTATCCATTATTATAAAGTTGATTATTCTTTGTTTTCCGATTGCTGTATTGCTGACTTTTACTTCATTTCTTGAAGTTTGTGTGTTCTCCGGCCAATATGCCGTACACTCTTTGTCAAGATTACTCTGCTAGTAACTTTAGGGTAACTAAGAGTTATTTATTTTCCTTTTTACTGGAAACTTCGAGGTTTCCATAAAGGCTGATTTGCACGCTACGATTTTTTCGGGCTGATTCACAGTTGGTATGATGTAAGTCTATTCTTCAAGAGCCTGAATTCACGGTTGTTGATCTCACCGTGAATCGGGCTGATTTTTACAAAGTCTGAAATTAGAACAGATTTACTGCCGATTTTTGATGTCGTGACAATGCCTCAAAGTTTAAACATGGCTGTCTCGAGGTCACGATATAAAGCATGGCTTTCACCAAAGCAGAAACTCCATTAATGTTAGGAGGGCCTTGCAGGGACACGCTGTAGGCATACCAAGGAATAATGCCGTGAGTTTTATTTGCAATTTTAGCTCACTGTTGAAGTTTTTGATGACCAACAAAGCAGCAGCGAAATAACTATGTTCGACGTTCTAAGTTTCTTCTTGCTGTGTTAGAATCTATGTATATTTCACGTTTCCAACCTAATTTATGTAGCCAAAAGGAGTTTAAATTGTTTAAATTGTCAATGCTTTAGCGGGCCTAACTTTATGTTATGCTTTCTTGTACGTCCCGCATATTCTTAATTTCGATCCCTTTCTCTATGTATGAATAGTCTCATTGTACCCTGGTTCTTTACCGGTGTAGATCAACTGACGAGAATAAGCGAAAAGCTTCTTCATCAAAATGAGTTGCCTCTTCAATTGTCTCTTTAAATGACTGTGGTTTCTTTTCCCATGCAAGGCTATAATATCATCCAAATGAATGCAGGACCTGGGTGATTGCTTATTCCCCACACTCAAGTAAAGTCTCCGATTCTGCTTGTAGGAGAAGCTGTTTATGGATGAGATGAATTCAAAATTGTGTTTGTGCTCTAAATCGTCGAGCTTATTACTCGTGCGACTAAATCTTGGGTTTGTCGCGTGACTGAATCGGTCCGACAAATCGTAGCGTGTAAATCAGCCTTAACTTAACGAATTTTACAATGTTTGCTGTGTAGCAGGATATGATTACGAGTTACGACGTACTTTTTTCGCAAGTTTTTTGTTGCGTGCTTCGTGATTCGTAGTGATCGAGGTGATGATTCAATGATTTAAGAATGACTCTAAAATTTTCTTTCTTTTATTCTTCTACTTGTCACTGAACATTGAACGTGTTGATATGAAGTGGTCCTTCTTTGAAAGACATAATGTTCATTATTGTAAGAAAAGAGAAACTCGAGTGTGAAAGTGATGACGTCACAAAACATATTTCAAAGTTCTTACTGCATCACAGTGTTAACTTAAGCACAAAACGCCAGCTAAAACTTCTGACCTTCAAGACACCTGCAACACCGAGTAACTGTCGTATATTTGAGGAATGTTCCAAAGGTTTCAAGGAAACACTGTAACTTTTCCTGGGCCCAAATAACGAGGTTTGATAGGGTACAGTATAGTGGAGAGACATAAATGCAAAGCTTTCGTATTTCGTGCAGCCTGCTTTTGCAGCAGTAGGTAGATGTAATCATTGAACGCTGAGGCCGTACCTCCACAGCAAGAGAGGTTTGAAAGGGCTTGTTATCAGTTTCCAACTTCCAAGCGCCCAGCCCAGTTTTGGATAAAGATTTCTCACAAGCTGTCAAGTCCGAATAAGCACCCATTACATTTTGGGTGGGTCAAAAGAAATAAAGCCTCGTGATAAACCCCATTCTCAACAAGTTCTGACAGCGAAAGCGTAGATGCAGCAACTCCAGAGTTGATGCTTTTAGATGATGATACAGAGGAAGGTGAAGATATATTGACAACTGGATTGATTAGAACTTTATGTTTCAATCTATTCTATAGAAGGCTCATTTATGTTTTAAGAAATATTAATATTTGTTCTTTCCTTAATAAGCGCCCAGGGTGCTTAATAAGTAATTTATGTAATTTCCATACTGGCTCTCAAATGTGGACAAACGCTGAAGTTTTACAAATCCAGTTAGAGCTAAAAGTTCTGTTCTTGTGATATTCATGATAATGTGACGTCACACTTAAAGACTCGATGTATACTGCACATGAATAATCTGTGTATGTTGATAACGAGGTTGACCACGTTTCTCAGATATTCTTAATGATCCTGTTGAACAGAGCACTTATCAAATAGATTGGGTTTTTAATGACTTTCTTGGTACATGTCATTTATGTTTCATCCGGATATTCCAATTTTTCCCTTTTGGGGTTTCCTTTTTACAATATGTTACATTACGTAACATGTGTTTTATAATATACTATGATAGAACTAAGGGAGCATGTAAATTGAGGATTAAGAATTATATAAAGGAAGACTTGAATAGAGTGTGACCTCTCATTGTTATTCTTCTCCGTTCAGTATATTCCCTTCATCAGATTGCCACCGCAGATGATGAATTTCCATTTCATCCTTTCTGTCTCTATCCGTTGCACCAATGTTCCTCACATCCTTCTTTACCGTATCCATAAATCTTTGCTTTGGCCTCCCTCTCTTTCTTCTGCTTGGAAGTTCCATCTCCATGACCTTCTTACCCACGTATTCCCAACATCTTCTCGTGAGATGCGCAAATCACCTTAACCTAGCCCCTCTCATTTTCACCCCAAGTGATTCGACTCTTGCTGTGTTCTCTCATTAATCTTGAATATTCTTGACTCTCCTGGATCATGGAAAAGTGTTCATTGGGTAATAATGATCAAATATTAAATATGATTCTTTGTGGATTTTCAGGGTTTAAATAGTGAGTGGATGGAAGGAAGCGTATCAGTTATACATGAATGATCTGTTTAGAGCGAGGTGGGCGGAGTGATAGACGGCTTGTTATGTGGAAGGCGCGTAAACAGACTTGATAAGCTTTATTCGATCATCTTCCAAATAGGAGCAACATTAAAAATCGAGCCTTGAGGCTCAATCAGTTTGGAATGACAGTTTCTTTAATGACTTCGATAGCTTTTACAATAATTCTAACGTAGAACTGTTGCAGGCAATAAAGACCAGCTACCTGGAAAAACTGAGTTTAATTCTTAAGGTAATGCTGTGAAATATGTACATGGATATGACAAAATGTTGTAAAAGTATACATTCTGAATGAATCTTGGACAAATATTGCAAGTGCATTTATTGCCATGTCGTCGTCTAATTTGAACGTAAGTTAAGAAAGGGATCCACATTCTCTAATATAAAGAAGAAGTGAATTCTCGAGCCTCGTTCTGCTGTATCAATTGGTCTCAAAATCAGTACCGTATTGTGTTTACTGGTGGTGATTCAAAACCTTAAGTTGTAAAAACTTACTTGTGTAAAAAAAACATCCTTCGGGAAGCAAAGATTTATATTAGGTTTTGTTTTAAGAATTTCAATCATCAAGGTCTGCAAGTTCTTAAAATGAATCGGAATAAAACTATATTTTAACATTTGTAGTAGATTTGTAGTCATTGTATAAAATTCTTATAAATTTAAATTTTAAAAAAAATCTGCACCCATTTCATAAGTATATCAGAATCGTGTTCTAATCTGTTTACAACAATATTCATGACACTTCCACAAGCAAAGATGGTAGGATCATCCTGATGATTGCATACATTGGTCTCTTGAGTAGATAGTCAAGGACTATTTAAGTATGTATTGAAAGGAATATCTGCCTCGTTCAGTCGTGGATTGGTAAAGATAGTAGTGCAGGAAATGGCTTAAACTTCTTTGAATGCGATAGCTTCAACAAAAGTGTTCGTGCAAGCCAAAAGGTTGCTACGGTGAATATGTCTAATATCATAAGAGGTTGCACCTGTGTTTTCCATTTGTTGTATTCAATGCTCGTTGACCTTAGGTAGATTTTCTTAAGCTTGAAATCAAGTACAGGATTTTGTACTCCGGTTTGGTGAGAATCTAAGGAACTTTCGACAAAGAAAGTCAACTGCCTCATAATTTCTCTCTTTTACTAAACCGAACAAGTGCTACAATAATTGTCCGAAACATGCAAATACTCCTGACAACGATTTCCAACAGCAATCTATCGAGCTTGCATACAAGTCACAATTGCAGAGCCAGTCTCTGAGTGAGGGAACGACTCCATTTTTGCACCTACTCGCCTCTCTTTTACAAGTCTCATATAATTATGTTTATATTGATAACACTAATTACAAGATAAATGTCAACAATATCTGTGGTTGACATGCGTAATACTATGAGCAGCGCATTCATCCATGTTGAACAGAAGAGAAAGAGGGAAAAAAGAGAAAGATAAGCAGTTACAATAGGCGTTGTTACTTGAAATAAGTCATACTGGAGGGGATCAAAAACACTAAGCTACGACTATGACAACACGCTTTTCGAGGCATAATCATAGTTCATAAAGATAACACTATTTCGGCGAAGAAAAGTTTATAAGCCACAAAATTGACCAAGGTTCTTTAGACATAGAGTTGGGTAAGCTACTCCTAGTTACTTATTTGCAGGAAGATGTCTACTAATGAGGTGAATGGCATGGTATACAAGAAAATTTTATTGATCGAATTGTTGATAGATTGAAGTGGAAAATAATGAGACAATTCCGAAACCTAGCACAAAAGTCAAATGCTTGGTTGGTATTAGAGATTAAAGTTTTAAGCTTCTGTAACCTGTGGATAAATCACTTAATTTTAGGAGTCATCATAAATGTGAGGAGTAGATATTCGTACCAATAGATTAGTGATTAAAAAAAGGAAATACGTTTCAAATTTTCCCTGGACAACCGAAAGTTGACACTGGAGAATTGAGAAGATCTTGAATCATCGTGAGAAGAAGAATTACTTAATTAGAATTCATGTTCCGTAAGAACGCTAGATTCAATCCAAGCATTGTATATCAAAAGCATTGCATTAAAAAATATTGGCAGGCTTTTGTTGGCTACGAATCATCATCATTAAAGTGCATTATCAGATACTGACATGGATTATCACATTATGAAAAGTATCATAAAGGTCAGCAAGCTAGATCAGTTCTACCGTATGCATTCCCACAATTCCTGCAGGTTGTTGCATGTATATTCCTCTTTGTAATCACTTGCTGCCCTATACCTTTCTTCCTTATTGCATGTCTAAAGAAGCGCATGCTTAAGAATGGAATAAATATAAAAGTGAGATGCTGTCAAACTTAATCTGATTGAGAGAAAGCGTACGAGCTACGTCCTCACCCTCAAGTGTCGTATCTTGTGACGTTGGCTTCCATAAACTGTGCGAGTTGCTTATTTTTCATCTATCACGTCAGCGTCACTCTGTTGCATTGCCGTCATGTGTTATTCTTTTCGTCTCTTGCTTATTGTTATTATGTGAAGCATGGCTTACTAAATATTGAGTTAGTCATGGTATATAGTCATTACTACGAACTTCTCAATTGTTTGTGGTTTCCGCGACTAGTGTTCTCTACATCATGTGTCCTTCTTGTAAATAATATGTGATTATCCAATAGACGTGTCAATGGTTGTATGATATTAGTTATTTATACCTTGCACAGTTTTGTAACTATGAAGATCTGTTGATAATGTGTCTCTAGTTAGAATCGATCTAATTATCTTGAGTGGCATGGATCAGAAAGCTTCGACAAAATGGAATCTGCCTGCACATTTGTAGTACAAGTAAACCATTCAAGAGGAATAAGTGCTGCGTAGGCTACGAGGAACAGCGGGCCACTATTCATAATAACACCGCTGCCCACTGTTCACAATGGCACCGCTGGCCAGTGTTCATAATGGCGCCGCGGTCCACTCTTTATAATGGCTCAGCTCCTCTATTCATCATGGCACCAATTTCTGGTAATGGTTAACCCAGAAATCGCCAGTGATCGCTAGACTACAAACAAAAATATTTCTCCGTTTTAGCTAAAGGATCCTCTCTTGCAAGGAGCAAACCGTGTTAATCAACTTTGGGCAATACTACGTTAAGTCATGGACCTGCGGTGTACAAAAGGCAAATCTTTTCTGGTAAACACAAGGTGTACAAATTCGAAAAGCACAAACAAAAAGCAAGTTGCGTGTTACAGTGCATTACATTTAATTCATTACATAACACACGTTTTCAATTAAACAATTTCTTGGACCATCTCCTGCATGTTAAACTTGTGTGTATCCAAAAACTAGTGGAGACAAAGACTATCCTGATAACCGAAAAAATCGATATGCAAACTATCATTAACAGAAAAAGATTAACAGTTCGACGAAGCTTAGAAATGCATATTTCGCAGCTGAACAAATGCCGACTAGCTTTCTTAACTCTGGCAATTACTTTTCCTTTGCTCTCCGTTCTTACTCAAAATCTGTCTAAAGATGATAAACAGAAGCGATCACGTGTGCGGAGTAAGCGAGGGAGACTCACCTGTACGGATGCCTAATACGCTTTCGGCGTGGTCTTTTATCTATTAATCCAATCCCTTCAGACCACTATGGAGCTCGACTACGAGATCAGCTGGAGGTGACTTGTCCATGCCTAGATTTAGTCTATATTCACCTAGTGATGATCTACCCCGTTTTGTACATATTGTTCACAAAACGTTATTAATCGGCAGGACCCATTTAATTACAAAGTTTTCGGTTTAATTAAGTTTAATTCTTTACTCTATTTCGACGTTCTAATTTTCATTTGTCACTGCTAGGGCACAACTGCTTCCTTTCTTCGCAAAATCAACTGATCATTAGTGTTTGGTAAGCTGTTGCGGGGCTTCGGCCAAACCCATCAATTACGTATTGTAGAACGAACGTAATAGTACGTGGTGTTACTCCAGGTAGATAATTCTATAGTTTGAAGCTGACATGTCCGTTGACCTTAGCATCAATAAAGCGAGTGTCTGCCTTGATGATAACGATAATCCTTTCTCTCCAATTCGCGAGCTCCTTAAGGCACAAAGATGAACTAAAGGTGAAAGATGTCTGGCTCCATAGCATATCTAAACAGTCTGTATTCACCATAGACCGTATACTGGAAGTATTCTTGTATTTTTTCCCTTATAAAAGGATTATACTCGAGAACGAGACTGAAGGTAGACTTCAGTTTCTTATATAAGCGGAAACGTCGTTTCCCCTAGGAAAATGCAAGAAATGGTGACCGTAGCACTACCTTTGATGTTGCTGGATCTCCAATGCACTTCTCCCGTCCATTATCTGTGTAAATATATAGATATATATGTAGATATATATATAAATTAAAAGATACCTGCAGGCTAGATTCAAAGTTTTCGGTTAAAAACCTTCCTTATGTGTACACATGAGGCCTTAGGCATTTTTTTAGTTTATATATAGATTTTAATGTCGTTCTAACGCAGTTTTTTAGTATTTGATACTAGTTTACATATATATATATATATATAAGTACTCAGGCAGACACACAAGCAGTCATGAACCACATAGTATAGATATATATGTATATATATATAAAGATAACTAAAAACAGATGTAAAAGCCTTTACTAAAATATATATAAAGTCAACACATAAAGATTGCCTGGTTCTTGCTCATGGAGAGCATTGGGAATTCAACTTCATTCATTTGGATTGAAATTTAATTTATTTGATTTTGTACACACATACACACATATATACATATGTATTGATACATTATTGTACATACTATATATTCATATACATGTTTATTAATGAATATCATAGATATACAGACTTATGTATAGATATAAATATAAAAATCGAATAGATACCAAATGCCATTGTGTTAAACGAATACAGAAAGATCAATAAATTTATCTAAAAATTTGGTGCTTGGATCCACTTTAACCATAAAGGTTTGGTTTTTGCCATGGAAAAAAGGTATATGATATTGCGAAGAGTTATACAATGCCACTACGCTCTTTTGCCTTGCTTCTATCTAACTCTGCATTTTTCAAATAATTTGACGAAATGAAGTAATGACTGCCAGGCGAAGCATTTGTTCACAACGAGTTATTCAAGTCCTTTGCTGTTTATGAATCTCTGCTCATCAAATGTATAAAGGCAAAAGTCTAGGGTTTTTTAAAAAGCAAATGGGTTCTTGTATTTTGGTTAGTTACTGTAAAAATTTACCTCATACGTTAACAGTTCAATTTATAAACCAATCGTGACCAGTGATCGGTCAAAAGTGCCAGCAGAATAATTTCTGTATAGCATGTTTTGTGTCACTCATACAGGTGTTATTTGCAACAATTTGTTTCAGCCCTCTTACTTCCTATATATTCCACTCTAAATTTTCTGCCTTCACTCCAGACGGTTGCTGTGACCAGTGTCAATCTAAAACTACAACACAAATCCGTTGCTTGACGCAATTTTACAGTTGTGTACCACTAATCAACCTCCTATTATCTTATAATGCAAAGGCTCCTAAATCTGAGGAATGCCCCCCTCAAAATAGGGGGTTGCCCTCTTAGACTTCGCCGTATACGTCAGTACTAGAAATTGAATATGTACGTTGACCTTGAACCTGAACTAAAGTCCTTTGTTGTTATCAGTTACACTATCATGCTAATGTGAGGGTTGCCTTGGTGTCTTACGAAAAGGAAAAACTAATGCTATTCATCAAGTTGTTTGGAAGATGAAATGGGAGTTCCCTTCATTCTGATGCTATGACAACGAGACGAAAAGCCGAATCGTTCTCAGCCAAACAAACCAACTGACCAATGAGATTGCAATAGTGTTGAAAGTCTTGGTGATTTTGTACCACAGGGGTTCAACAGAATGCGCGGGCTTTGCAAATTGCACCTTGCATCAAAACAGCTTTACTCAATAATGGCTGCCTTCATTTGATGACATGAATCACACTTGCATAATTAAGTTTGCCTGAATTTTATTCAAGCACATTACACTTTTATGCCGTCCTGCCATATCTTCAAGAAAATTGATACGTTATGGCTGGCATTAAGAAGTTCTTCAAGAAGAAAAATGCACGTAGACAGTCTGCCGCGTCAGCCATCTCTACTAGCAGTGATCAGCTTTTTGAAAGCAACGATGGAATAACAGGGTATAAAAATGTCAAGGAAAAAGATCTACCAAAGCTTCACAAAGCTGCCTGGTCTGGGGATCTTAATAAAGTCAGACAAATCTCAAAAAAGTCAGATATCAACCAGCAAGACAAGGAGAAAAGGTTTGTGGTTTTTTACTTAACAATCTTATTGTGAATTATCGTTAAATGTGCTAACTAACTCTCCGATTTTGAAACTTCATTTCAATGCAGAGTGACATTTTGCGGTTTAGGTTAATGAGCAATGACAATAAGTTCGCTTGCCTTTTTGGATGCATTGTAAATCATAGTCTGTTTGAAAGAGTCATGTTAAAAGACCATGTACCAGTTATGACTATATTATGTAGAGCGGACCGGGTATCCATTCTGATGACAATTCAAGAAGATGCCAACATGGCATTTTAGCATAGTGGTATATGCCTCATAACGGGGTCTCACTTACTTACAAATAAGAACTACTCGGTCAGATCCCTAGAACTTTAAACTGTAAAAATGAGTACAAGAGGTCCGACATTATGCTAGGAAATACTATAAAGTTGGCTTTATAGTATAGTAATTATATAGATAATCAGATAGACCTATGTTTACCTTAAACTTACCTTAAAGCAAAAAGCTTAAGGAGTATGTTGGCCTCTGGTCTTCTTACTTGTTCATTTTGTAGGCCATCAGTAGTGTTATACAGTGAGATGATGTTATCTGTTACCTTAGATCTTCTCCTTGTCGATCCATTACAAGGAGATTAACGTATAAAATGCCCTATGTTCGATATTGGTAGATAAATTCCGATTTTTTAAAATGTAGGTCTACGCTTCGCTTCCAAAAACAAAAGAGGGATGTTAAATAGTAAGGGGCTGGTGGATATTCTATGTTGCTTTAGAAAAGGAGGACACGACTAAAAACCCACAAGCTTAATGTGATAAGCTGCATGAAAGTCCGGATTAGTATTTCCTTTTACAGCACGAAGTACAGTGTTGTGACTGTATTCACATTGAGAATGTGTATATATAGCTGATGAATGAAAAGAAGCCAGGGAACCATTTTGATGGATATTTTCCCAGTGATCTCATTCCGTTGTGTCTCATGCTGAAGTTAAATTGTGTACATGAAGACACTTGTACCTGGGATAAATGGCAACCTTCTGCCCTGGGTTTGCCTCGGATAGCAATCGTACCATGGGTTTGTCATTACATGTCAGTTAAGCAGGTTTCTCCTTCCGTAATGTCCAACATTCTCTTACATAAAACTATAGAACATGGTGCGGCACATGGAAGTTGTGTATGTCCTCCCACTGGTGCCAAGGGAGATGACTTGGTTGGTCAGAAGAAGCAGCAACCCACATAATGTTCTCAGTGCAACCATGTATCTGAATGTTACAATGATAGCAGTCTTACCTGAGGTACAGATGGTACTGTCCAGGTCACAGAAATTTTGTACTGCATTCAGATGTTACCCATCCACCAGCCCTTTCTTGTGTTTTTTGGAAGCTATACATTTGTGGGTGTTATGATCTCAAGGGGCTTAATTATATCATAGAATATTGTATGGAAAAAGGCCATGCTTAACTAAACCTTGTACTTTTTGAGTACAAGGTTCAAATTTAGCTTTGTTGTCAAACACTTCACTTTCACTATATTCACATAAAACTGAATTTTTGTCCTCAGGATACTTTTTTGTGTTCTTTTGACATCAATAAGTTATGTGTAAAGGTTTCCTTAAACGAGATGATGAAGTTATGTGCTAACACATTGTATATGGGTGACTCCATGCCTTAGCTAAAGAGGTGCTTATTGAATTTATAGATGATGTGACACATGATGTTGAATTCAGCTTCAACAAGAAGATTTACTGACAAAAGAATGGGGCAAGCATGTGTAGAAGCTGAAAAGCAACTTGTGCTTAATTCATTTCTTGGACTTTTCTAAAACATGCAACATGCAACATCAAAACTACACTTTTTTAAAATCCTTCACTCAATACAAGGTAGAGTTGCCACTTCAAGGTGTTGAGTTATTTTGAAAGAAGTAGAAAGAAAAAGTAAACAGAAAAATAGATGTAATTAAAGACAAATAAAATTCTAAATATTTCAAGGAAGATGGTGATTGACATAAGATTCAAAAGTGTCAAGATCATAAGTAAGAGGAAAGCAGTCTGACGACAGAGAGTTCCAGATCTTGGCAGTTCTAGGGAAGAAATTGCTAGCATAGAAATTGCTGTTTGTTCTTGGAATAGAAACAGAAAAGTCATACAGAGATGCAACATACTGAGTGGATCTTGACCTAATGAGGGGAAGAGGAACCAACTCAGTCAGCTCAGAAGGACACTTGCCAAAGTAGTACCTGTAGAAAAGACTTAAAGGTGCAACTTCTCTATGGTGAGACAGAGGGTGAAGTGTGCAGGCCAGTTCCGGGCCAACTGCATGGGAAATTTGTTTTTGGAGGTGGTCAAATATATTGAGAAAGCACTTTGATGCACCAGCACAAAGATGACAACAATACTCCATGCAAGGCCTGATCATTACCTTATAAAGATGTAACAACATCAGGTGACAGAAAGATCATAGATCGCAAAAGAGCCCCAACCTCCCTTGAGACAGACTTAGCTGGGTTAGTCAGTTAAGGCCCCCATTCTAGCCTTGAAGTAAGAGAAATGCCAACAAGCTTCAAAGATGACAGTTCCTCCAGAACAAGGTCATCCATGCTAAGAGGTACATATAAAGGGTCCCATGATCTGTAAAAAGATACCAGCTGAGTCTTTCTAGCATTGAAAGTCACTTGCCACTTTCTACCCCACTCTACGAAGGTGTTTAAGTCAGATTTAAGTTCTGAAGCCATTCTTTCCTGGGAGGGCACTTGTGGTGTCCCACTACAACTAGAATATAAAGTAGTATCATCAGCATAAATTTCAAGCTGACAAAGTACAGAATATGATAGGATATCAATATAAATGAGAGAAAGTGTAGGGCCTAAAATAGAACTTTGGGGGACACCAGCATTTACTGAAAACAAATTAGATGACTCACCACCCAAAACTTGAACTTGATTCATTTAATCAAATTTTTCAATCAAGGTCATAAGAAAGGCATGATTATCACAGTTTTCCATTGAAAAGTCTGTTGGACTTAATAAATGCCCCATATATTTAAAACCATCTTGGTTTGGTAACATTTTGTTTCAAAACCTATATTATAGGGGTCATGGAGAAGTGTTGTAGTGCTGTGACCCCCACTCTTCAAAAACCGAAAACACTAATAAGCATTCTAGGTAAAACACTGTGATAGGATCACACTTTTGTCTTCTCCATTTAACAACTTTTCCCATTCATGGGTTTTGATGGTTCCCATGTACACGGGACTTGCTACTGTAGCATAGAGCACTCTAAGGTCTGATGCCTTTTCTGACATCCCCAAACTGCAGGATCTGAAGGCTGACCCTCATGAAATGCATATGGCACTGGTGAGAATCAAACCCTGCATGTCCAACACCAAAGAGAAATACTTTACCACTACACTAAATGGTGCAATAGTAAAGTGAACAATCTGGGAAATTGACCCCGAAGTCTCACCACCAACAACAAACTAATTTT
>JAAAKL020011707.1:0-13488 GCA_010016065.2 Carybdea cf. marsupialis auct. non (Linnaeus, 1758) | reverse complement strand
GTAAATAACAACTCGATTACAGATTTTCAGCTGCCTAAAATTCACTACCTGCTGAGAAATACTTGGTTAAATCCAAAAGAATTCTAGTCATCATCTTGGTACAAACAGTAGAATTTTGCAACAAACAGCATGCAATATTATAAATTATACGATATAATGAAGGCGCGTACAAAAGTAAATGGGGGGGGGGGGGGCGGCTATCAAGAGCATCACCTAAATCTACAAATGTTTTCCGCACAACCTACAAACAGTAATAGATAGACTTGAAATATATTGACTTTTAGTTTTTATGATCCATGCTATGTCTTGACGTCATATATAATATTTTATCTGTTAACCGTTTATATGACCCAAAGCTATCTCAGACGTGAAATGTTTTCTTTGTTCGCTTTCATCTAAATATTGTGGTTCATTATCAACATCTATATTCTCCTTCAGTTCCTACTTCCCCTTCATGTGCATATTTTAGTGGGTTTTTGAAAGTTTCACAAGATTTTGCATTTTAAATGCACCAGTTATTTTTTGAGATAAGAAAAAGCTTAACGATAGTAGACGTCAGAGATCTCTTTGACGTCACAATGCACACCTTGCGGCCTAAGGCTTGTCGATTAATATGAAAAAGTTTTCATTCTTGCAAGACAAGCCTTGTCGTGTTCCTTTGTTATGTGCATTACTTTTTTGAGGATTGCACGAGAAAACTGAAATAGTAGTAGTAGAACCTCACAAGATCGTTTGAATCACAGTAGAAGTCTGTATCTTAGGACAGTCCTTTTCCCTTTGAAGTGATAACAATCGAATCAAGGCAATACTCCGTTCGTCCACATCAGCCATTTCACAGCAATTCTCGCATGTAAAAGCAAGTGAAACCATTTGATTATTTATAGTTGAGTTGTGTCTTCCGAGATGTGTCAATCAAAGTCAGGTGCTCAGCCAAGACATCGACAACGACAACGACAACTACAACGCCATGAACATGGACATGGACAAGCCTTACGCCGCAGTGGGAAGCAGGCTTTAGATGCGTTTCCTTAATATAGTTAGAGTTACCCTTCATTAGGAGAAAGATGTATTGTTTTAAGTTATTTTTACTATCGCCTGTAATAACTTACATGAGTGACTATTCTTATTTAAATGTTAACATTTGTATTTACACCTTTGTTTGTCTTTTATTTCAATACGCAAAAAGATGTTAAAGAATGCCTCTAGTAGATTCTACTTAAGTTGTCAATAATTAGATATAGGTAATGAAGTACCATTTATTTTTAAATTTATATTCTGTAAGCTTCGGTAAGTTCTTAGTAATAAAGATTAAATCTTTGAATGTTGCAAGACAGTTTATGCCATATATGGTAGATGTTTATCATGTCACGAGTCCTAGTCTTTTCCTTAGGTGCGTTTCGATAACAGATTCAGGATAAAGGTATATTTCTAGTAAAAAAATGGTTCCAAAATATGAAAGACAAGGGTGGGGTGCAACCAAATAGTAATTAGAATAAGACCTATTTTGCAGAGAATCCTGAAAATTTATAATATAAATAACTTCAATCGATCCAATCATCAATCGATCTTATGGCTATGCATCAACTTGTCTGACAATGGTGTCATTTGAAAGCTCGCTTTCTCATTGGTCTGATTCCGACGAATCTCAAGCTCATTGGTTTAATGAGAAGCATTGTACCTGGCTTTAAGTGAGGCTTGTTGCTAAGTTTTATTGTGATTCCCGTAGAAACCCTTAGAAACAACACGGAAAATCTTTGATGCTCAAATGCCGACATCCCATCTCAAAGAAATGTTTCGAAATCGACAGATATAATAACCTGAATAGCTAAAATACCCAAAACCAACGAATCTCGTAGCAAAAAAGCACTTCCGTGAACAGAAAGAGAGGTTGAAGGTCTCTCTATATGGAAAACCCGGTCAATCCTCTCACAATCTTCACGACAAAATCTCCCAAAAGGGGGCGAGGCACAGGCAAATGTCCACAATGAGTTTCATATACCATATTGTTTATTTAATCAAGCCGTGGCTTTGACATATATTAGTATAATCATCGAGGCATCCCATCTTCAAGCGAATGGACCCCCAAATGCTTCGCTGATTTATGCTGTAAGATTGCTGACCTCCGAGGTATAAGGGATTGGAGCTGTTGTAGAGGTGGTGCCATTGTGTTTTGCTGTGTTTTCCTGGATATTACTGGGAGCCACACGTGTGTAGGGTTAGCCTAGCCTTGTCACACATGTGTTACGCTGAACATGTTAGAAGAACACGTGAAGGGTACAAGTGACTGTGGTCTACTCAGCCACTTTCACTCTAATTCACTGAGTAAGTTGCTCAGCTGACCGAAAAGTTTACCTCTCATACATCGATATGACGGCAGAATCCACTGGAAACCATATGTATAGGAGAATACACGATATGTTGTTATGTGGCTGTAGATGTTTAGGGAATAAAAAGTATCCTTGCTTGTTGCGTCGATCTCAATTTCTAGAATTTTGCTATTCCCTAATCGAAGCTGTGGTTATAGTTTCAACAGTGTTCCGCAATCTTGTGGCTCTTTATTTTTTACTTTTCGAATTTTTTGTGTGTTTGTTTACTTTTGATCTAGAGAATACTTGGATTTACCGATTTGTCTTACTGGACAGTCTGTGCATTTTAATTTGTATACAATATTATTGGTTTGGTCTAAAGGAACATGGTCCATGGGTTTAAGTAGTGGCTTGCGTAAAATCTAAGCACCAAAAATGGAACATCGAATGTTAAACTGCTGGGGGATCCATTAATGGCTGTACTTGTGTCTTACAAGAAAATTAAAGAAAGATGTATGTGCTTTATGTTTTCTAATATTTTTATATCGGCATGCTTTCTTTCTCCCTAAACTTGCATCGATGCCGTTTGAACTATGCCCTTTGGATGCCAAGACGCCCTTCAAGTGTTGTTCCTCGGTAAAGAAGAATAGGTTATGATCTTTATTGCTCTTCTGAATAGGCTAGTAATGAGGCTAAAATTGAATAGTGTGATATCTTTTTTTAGATATTGGTCCCTATGCATTGGTTTTTTGTAGACCTAGACTGATATGCTACTGTTTGTTTCTCTGGTAAAAAGGACGTTTAGGATGGATAGTTCACAATGTCCTCCTGTTTTATGGTAAATTGGATGTTTGGGTGACGACTGCTATTGTGTTCAAGAAATCTGGGTAAATGGGACTAAAGGAAGCAAAGAAATTGTAAGCGAATCTTTCCCGAATGGATGGTTTCTCGTCTGCAGTGGACAGGGCTGTAAGTTCAAAGTCCTACGTGAATATTTCAGGGATGATAGACGATCTAGGAATTCCCATTGGGAAGCCATTGATCTGCGTGCAGATTTTGTTACTGAAGGGGAAGAGGATGTTGTGGAGGAGGAATTTAATGACGTCAATGATGTCCGAAGGTTTCAGTGAAGTTTTGGGTGAAGAGGAGGTGCCATTAATAAGCAAGCCGTAGACAATGTGCATGAGGTCCTTGATCGGGATACGGATGCATAGAGAGGTAACACCATTGCAAACTATCATCTCCTTAGGGCATACTCTTTTTCTTTTTACAAATATAGCGAGTTCAAATGAGGTGTTTCAGTTACGTGCCTTTGATTTCGTAAAAGGGGAGAGAAGATCTTGTGCGTAGCAGGAACATACTGCGACTCGCAACGTGATAAACAACTGTCATATATAAGATCAGGTTTGTCTATCTCATTTGAATAAAATTTTACAGTTTTTTCTCCTACCCTACATGTTTTTATATTACTTAGAAAGTCGCGACGGAGAGTTGTTAAAAGACAAAAAAATCTATTACGACAATGATAAGTCTACTTATATTCCGATATAAAATCTCTATTTAATTTCCTTTAAATCAAATATAAATCCCTTGTCTCTCTTTACGTTTTCTTGTGTTAACATTAGAGGGATAGAATCTACTGCACTGCAAGTTTTGCCAACTCTTCTTAAATATTGTAAGTTTGATTATGAAAATATTAGTCTAAAATATGAGTGTCTGTAGTTATGAAAACGAGCAAGGGTTAACAGGTAGGAAATCTTTTTTGGAAAAGTTGCTTTTCAAATGTACTTATGAAACAGTTTTTGTAAATAAAGTAAGGTTGCCCATCAGATTTCAGAAAGTTGATTAGAATTCACTTCTATAAGTATTCCTCAAAGCTTACTTAATAAAAGAATTGTTTTACCAATACTAACCGTTATGCACGGGTTTCCAGGCTTCCAAAATAATATTGACTGCTCTCTTTTTCTCAGTTCTTGCGTTAGCGTTTAAATAAAGAAAGAACGGAAGGTGTACACAATAGACAATAGATGTGTTGCTGTTGCTGAAACCTAAATTGTTTACCTTTCGATTGGTACAAATGTTGACAGAAGTTGTCACATTAGTGAGAAGTTATAATATAATCAGTTCTATGTAGATTTTTAACAATTGAAATTTACCGTGCTGTTTTTTTCCTAGCGTCCAAAGATGTGTAGATCATGACATTTGCAACTCTTTCTAGGCCCAGATTTCTAATTTTCTAACCATGCAGCTGCACCCATTTGTATTTTCACGTCATTCATCACGAAAAGCGCAAGCTTTCTATTTCATCGAAGTTTGCTTGCTTTAGACAAGAACATGTTAAACTCACTGTCACTTATAGCTTTTTATTTTCATCTACCTCAGGCCTCAGGACGTCATCTATGAGATATAAATCGTTCTCTCCAAAAAGCATGATTCGCACTATCCCGACTTTGTACTTGCCTTATATCTACGACGTAACAAGTCATAATCTTCCTTCTTTTTAACCAAGAAAGAAATTTTCTTTTTAAATTGAATTTGAAATTGAATCAGAATCTGAGTGTAGCATGGAATATCAGTACAATGCATGACGCGATAAATTAAGAAGTCATAGAGAAAATCTTGGTCGCACGAGGAATTAATTCTCGAAAAAATAATTATATCCACATGAAACACAAACCTGCCAAAAAGTTAGCCAAATTTCATAACGATTGATAAGATATTAGGGATCATAGATTTCATAATAGAAGTCGCTCGTGACCAAGAAAAGGCAAGTTATTGGTAATAAGTCTTCACTGCTACGAAATTATACTAATTGGCACTATATCACGACCGTTCTAATATCAGATGATTAGTTTAAATATATACTAGCACTTCTCGACTTAGTTGATGCCATAGATGGTAGATGTTTATCAAGTCGTAAGTGGTAGTAATTTTCTGAGTTTAGAGAGATACGTCTCCCATCTTCAGACTAATGGGCTCTTGATCTTTTACGCCAGTTCCCCAATCATAGAAACACTGCATTTCTTCCAACATGTGCTCAACAATGACACCTCACATGCATCCAGATCTCCACTGAAACCCGCGAATATCATCGACATCCCGAAGGTCCCACAACATCTGTTTCCTCTTCAACAGCTAGATCTACACACAAACCAATGGTGTCCCAATGGGAGCTTCTACATTCTCTACTATCGCTGAAATATTCTTTTGAAAATATAACCCTGACCGCTGCAGACGAGAAACTTTCCACTTGGGAAAGATACGTTGAAGATGTTTTTGCTGTCATTAAGAAGTCACATTTACAAAGTTTCCTTGAACAGATCGATAGCTTTCACTCCAACATCCAATTTACCATGGAAAAAAAGGTCACAAACTACCTTTCCTAGACGTCTTTCCTAAGAGAAAAGCAAATAGCAACATTTCAGTCCAGATCTACAGAAAACCAACGTACATCAAAGAATACCTAAACAACACATCACATCATCCAACCTCAGCCCGCAATAACGTCATCACCATCCTATTCGAGGAGCAAGAAAGATCATAATCGGTACTGCCGACCTACTTATGGAAGAACAACACCCAAACAGCGTCATGGCATCAAACGCATGCAGCAGAAACGACATCAAAGAAGCATTCAGAAGAAAATCACGAGATCAAGAACAAGTTACAGAAACTCTAAAACACATACATCTTCATTACATAAAAGGCACAAGTGAAACCATCATAACAACTCTTCAGTAACACAATACCCAATTTTCCTTTTCTACCGCGTCCACCTTACGCAAGACAGTAGAGAGTTTTCGCAACAAATGACGATCCACTAGACGACGAGATTAGAGAGAGAAACCTGGGCACCATGTCGTCTGCCTAATTGTGCTTTCCCAAGCCTTCGAGCGCGTAGTCCATCATTTTGTATTTGAAACTGAAGATGTAAAAGGTTTTCTGTGAAAATTGCCAGAAATGTCATTTGGAGAAATATAAGGTGGATTGTTGCTGGCTTGCGATGCCAGTTTCATCACTTTTCCAAATTTATGATAAAAGCATACATCGAATTTTTTTATCGTATCGAAATTTAGAGTGATTCGAATTTGATAAACTGTCAAACAACAAGTGTACTGTTAGATTTCGTTTCAAGAGGGACGACATAGACTATCCCAGGCATTAAAGATCTTATTTTACTTGCGACAACTAGGCAAAATTTAATGGATTAGTGGCCTCCTACCTTTTTCTAAAAAATCATACCAACCCATGGCAGTACTACGATTTAGTACCGTGAGTTGGGAGATGAGTGCTACAGTTGAGCCTGATGTACAATCGTGTTTTGGAATGGCATCTGTTGCAAAAAATCCCTAATGTGACGCATTGTGTGCGATTCTACCCCTACACAAATCAAAAGATGAACCCACGTTTTGTTATCTTTACGTAAACATAACAATGATGAACCAAATACTGGTATCTTTTTATCGTAAAAATAGTAATACTTTACTTCGTTATCTACTTGACTTGAAAATCAAGTATATTTCATGGTCGACGTGTGGAAGACGAGAGACGGATGGGGAATGACCTCAATGGAACATGCACATTAGTGCTAGTCTCAGTTTTTTCTCTATAATCTCTTCGTCGTCTTTGACTCCCTACAATCGAAGCCTAAGAACCATTTCCCGTTAGAAGAAACCAACAACATCATATACAAATTAAACCGTCGAGGAACATACATATGTGAATCGGTGAGTTGGAAAGGGAGAAATAAAGAGCCACGCAATCCCTGCTCATTGTTAGCCTATAAGAGCAGTATCTCTTGAAACGTCCCGCAGAAAAAGACTATCGCTCATGACATGATAAAAATCTACCCTCTATCAGAATATTGGTTCAATGCTAATAGGGTCGTGCGTTAGGGTAAAATTATGTTAAAAACCCGTAGAGATATCACTGCTCTAGCATTTCTTTATTTTTATAAACCTATTGGGATTATTATTTGCGATTTTTCACATAAAAATCATGTGAATACCACAACCGCAAGCCGTATTTGGTTTAGGGGAAAAAAAACTTGACATGGGCAATTTGAAAGAAGAAAGTTGTTTTTAGTTATTGTCGATATGAACCATACGTAGCCTTATCTAACAAATGTTATGAGCATATATGCCAAAAATTTAAGCATCAAAAAGCACTATCTTATGGCAAAGAGAATAAAAAAGAGTCAAAACGTTTCAAAACTTTAAGACGAGCAATTGCAAGCAAAAATTTGCCCTTCACCTAAGGAAAGTAATCTTACGTAACCAATTTGCCTATAAAATTGGACTGGATTTAGTTTCGGTTTTGGTCTAGATTAGAATACAACTTTTCTAACGCAAACTTAGAGTACCTGCAAAGCATTTAAGCATCAAGGACAGTACTCAAATGGGCAGCTTAGATGAACGTGAGCGCTCTCTTATCCTGGGCTTAACCAATAGACTCAAAACTTCAATTATTTTACATCTTAAACGCTACCGATTTGGATTGGTGCTGAAGTACCTTCCTAGTATAAGTTCTTGAATGCACGTAGCCTCTTTCCCGGAAGAAAAGGAGAACAGTGTTGACGCAAAACAATAGATTTTTCATTTTTCAACACTGGAATGGGTTCACTGAAACAATCAAGTCCAAAAAGACACAATGAGACATAAAAAGCTGACTAAAACGCCCTTTTTTCTATGTTTCGAAGGAAGTATGACGTCATGAGTCAAAACTTTAAAGGGTTATTCAAATCCAAAGGCTTTAAAACTTAAAAGCACAATCGTCTAGCAATTGAGCGTTGTTTCTTCAAGTTCTCAAAATTCTGTCACCAAAGTAGGCTAGCTGATCATCTTTTACAAATTTATTACAGCGTCATTGTCGTTGAATCCCACTCATTTGATCCAGAATAATCTGTATATGGCTACCGTGATGTCCTAACGGTTACTAGGAGTTGCATCGAATATAATCACACCGAAACTTACTGTAGACATCTTCGTATATTTAATTATCCAATATTTAGTGCGACGCTGGACTAAAACCAGTAATGATAAGCTTAGTTTAAGACGTGTGGAATAGATCGAAAAATTACATATATATATATAGAAACAGAGTGACGCGTCAACCAAAAAACTCGTTTGAACAAGTGAGCGTAATTATGAAGTAAACATACTAACTATACGTACATACACTAATCATACCTACAATGATGGGCAAGTAGAGGTTAAAGTTTTACTAAATTTTGGTGAAAATGGAGAAAATCTCGCAAGACACTTGCCACATAAAAGGGGTGTCCATGTCTGGTATTATTTCTTTTCTAGACCTCTCCGCTTGGCAGGAGGGAGGTCCGACATGCAAGTACCCAAAATGCTCGTTTTCTAACTAAACAATATTTTGGAACGGGGGTTGGGGAAACTTTCATATTTCATAGTCCAAAGTTGTAGTCCTACATCGACTTCTCCGTTCTCCTTATATGTACTAACACATATAAAATATCTTACCAAGTTTGGTATGTCCTCATATCTAAGAAATCCTTCCTCACACCAATTGAAAAGTGTAACCTGAAAAATTCTATGCCTAGTCCAGTCTATATGGAGACAGTTATGTGAGAATAATTGAGAATACTGAAGTGGAAAAAGGCCTAAAGTCAAAACAAAGGATGATGAGGTGTAACAAGAACTCGACACGAAGTAAACATAAATCATTAAACAAAAAGCAAGAGATGAAAGTTTGAAAATAATTCCAGAACAGTGGAATCGCGATCAACACGTAGCTATGGTAACGGCTCAGCTACCATTCATACGCATAGGTAACCAGAGCTTTAAAATATTATAGGGCCTGCTAACAAGTAAAATGCAGCCCTTAACACAAATTATTACTACTGCGATTTCGGAAATACCATTTTAAACATGTTCTTCAGCTTCTATGGGGTTACAAATTATTTACAAATAGTCAAATGTTTAGCAAGGGGCTAAGTTGCTCTACAACATATATGCGCATTTTATGTTTAGCAACACAACTTTAGTTCTTACAAAAAATCAAGAGCTACAAAATGTCTCAGAGCAGCGCAAGTCTACGTAGTTGACCGACTGGACATTGGAATTCTTCTTCAAATTCCGTTCAAGATCGAACTTAAAATTGCTGTTTTATCATGTCTTTTCATCATTACCGTATGATTTCCTCATTATCATTTTGTCCTATAGCTTTCCTTGAATATTATGTTCATTGTAACCTCCAAAATTCAATGATAGCCATGAACTCTGTTCAGTTTCACGAGCTTGACGTAGCAAAAGAAAGTACGCCATCAGATTTAAGCCACTTATCATGCTATCCATTTTGTTGTTTTCGATAGGCATAGCAGAAAAGCGAGCGTTTAGTTGTTATCGACCCAAATTGATGGTACGATCAGCATGGGATGAGAGCTGAATGATCGTAAGCTACACTTACAAATGCGGAAAGTTGTCTCCGGATAGCAAGGGCAATCATGAAAGCTAAGTCGTTCGTAGCAGCTTCGTGGTCTGAATTTGGAAAAGAAAACAGCTGGAACCTGGTCGTCGCCAGATTTAAGTCATTTATTGTTCTACCAATTTTGGTTTTCGATAAGCTTAGGAAAACCGCGAGCATTTAATGGACCTTTATGAATGCTACCTCAATCAGATGATCGAACGATCAGCATAGGATAAGAGCTGGATAATTCTACGCTACACGTATGAATACAGAGCCCTGTTTACTACTACTTGATGATCGATAAAAAATTGCCCGAATTTGAGCCTCTAACAATTGCGGTCAGGAAATGGTAGGCAAAAGTTTGCCGGTGGGTGGGGAGCTCCCAAAGCTTCCTTCTTGATATTATGTTTAACCACCTTTCTTGAACCTAAAATCGGCTGATATTTTGGGGTGGATAATTTTGTCCTCTTTCTTTAAAAGGGTACATTTTGTATTCATGTTCTGTTATGGTAAATGCATATTGACGAGATATTTTCGAGTAGTAAAGGTACAAATACAAGATTTCAATAAGTCAGAATTTTTCACTAACTACAACAAGCTTCCTAAACAGCCTATTTATCCTACAGTTTTCATACAAATAGACTACAATGAGATGCTTATTTCAATACCTTTCAAAACAACTATTTTATGCAAAAGTAATGATTTGTACTTGACTATTTCGCCTTGCTATATCAACCATTAAAATACATTGAAATACATACATTTGAAGTATTAATCTTATAACTGAACGTACTAATAGGCAAATTTAAATTGGGCGTTTTACTTTCATATTTTTTACACAACAAATTTATTGCACTCATTAAATACAGTTACATACAGTTAGGTTCTCATTATGAACTAAAATAATTATTTTAGCTTATCAGTTTTAGACTATTTTGAGGTTCAGGGCAATAAGAGGTTTGGGTGTAGCTATTAGGCCCTCACACTTGTTATTGTTAATAACTGATAATACTTTTCGCTAACAACTACAATTAGGATTGCTACCTAATCCGTGAGCTATAGAAAAAACACATCTACATTTGAGTTTGGAAATGCAAACGTCACAGCTTTTCCTGATGTCAACATTTTTGTAAACATCGTTTAATAACTTTTAGCTACTATATCTTACTATAAAGCTTAACTTAAACTACATATTTTTGGTTGAAATATTCTAAACATGGAACTAAGTACCGCTGCCATTTTTGGTTGAAATATTCTAAACATGGAACTAAGTACCGCTGCCATGGAACTAAGTATCGCTGCCATACACGCGATTTGTTTCGTTTGGAACCTTATAACAGGCTATTCCAAGTGCTTTCGTTTGCTGAATATTTCTTATCTTGAGTGATATTTAGTATTGGGTGCATAAAATGTCTTCACTAAAAGCGTCAAAGCTCGTTTTATCTCAACATTATTACATCCAATCGAAGAAATATCAAACCTTTCCAGATGACCCATCTCTTATTATCACTAACTCTGCGAGAATTGGGTACTTAACATTACGGCAACCGATGTTCATGAGATAAATGGACAGATGTCTCTGGTCTTAATGTCCTAATCGGCAATTTCTAATGTAATAGAAGGGACTTAATGCATCTAACGTCAAAACCATTTAACGCATGTCTCTTGTTAGTTGTGTCCTTACGCAAAGTTCAGTGGCGTACTTCGGATATGTTCCCCGTTACTTAGTAATTCTTCTTTGTCACTGAAAGGAAAACAAAAACAGGGAGCATAGTTCAAAAGGCGATTTTAAATATAAATTCAGATTTGAAATGACACGAGCCGATCGAAAGCACTGCATAATAAATAGTGAAATTGCCTTGAATGCCAACTTCCTTATGACAGAGCGCTATAAACAAGTGGTTAAGTGATCAAGACAACAAGGTAACAAAAGTGGAGTTAGCATAATTTATAATAAGCATAGGCATGTGCGTAGGCCACAAGTTATTCAAGTAAATAAGAAAAATGTAAAAGCCGTCTTCAAAGGGATGGCCAACCTTCTTAAGCTGTGTGTGTGTGTGTGTGTGTGTGTGTGTGTGTGTGGAGGGGCAGGTGGTTTTCAGGGAATATGATAAGAAACCACAGTTTTTTGGGGAAAAATAATAAAAAAATTGGGGGAAATTGACACTTTTAATTATAACATCAGGAATTGCTAACTCTATCTAACAAAAGCAGGTCACCATTCTTAAGATAACAAGGTAAGGCATAATAAAAATATCTGTTACTTCAAAGCACAAGGAACACCAACACAAATACTTTTGTCATATATGGAGAAATAACGAGATCAATTGTTTGAAGAAGTGGGTGGACCTCCTTATCCGTATCATCTTGCCTATGCTACTAGCCAATTTTGTAATAAAGTAATGACTGCTTTGTATGTAGACTGGAGTAAGCCAGTGGCCACACATATACTATTATATATTTTGTACCAGAATACAATTATGCTGACACTTTCCCACTTATTAAACATTTCTTTACCCAACTGATAATAAAAGCATAACGTCCGTGTGGATTGATCACATGAATATTGTAAAAACACACCGATATATGAACTTCTTCTATGAAGTTGTAATTTTAAAATAATTAACAGTATTGGGAAAATGTATTTGCATAATAATCTAAAGACATCGTGTGATATTTATTGCCGTTAATTGCAAGGTTATTGATTAGGAACAATCCTGGTCCAAATACAAACATATCAACATTATAGCATGCTTATAGGTAAAGACGCTTCAAAATATCCATTGAAAATATAATGACAACAATTCATTTTTATTGCTAATTTTTTATAACAATGACGTGATACTTCAATTATTTGGACATTGTATGCATATTTTTGAAATGTTTCACCTTAAGTAATTTCTATCATTTGCACAAAAATTTGTATTGCCAGAGAAATTTATATCTTGAAGTTAGCTGAAATTGTGCGCTACTTTTGGCACTAAATTTCTATCGGTATTATTTTGGCTGTGTCAAAAACGGTATGTACAATACGATCATAAAAATTCGAATCGCTACCGTCATATAACGTCATCACATATCACTTATTTACGTCATCAGTATCAATTAGTAAGGTACTAAAACTTGCCAATTCTTAGTAATGGTAGGAACGTGTAGATGACAGTTTGAGTCTATGATTGGCCGCAATACTGTGACTCAATTACCCATCAGCTCAGCTATTTTTAAAATATATGGGGTGAAGAGCACAGGTGAATCTTTGGGATTGATTTGGCTGTTCATTTATTTTAATTATGTTATATAAACTGAGGTATTTCTATTATTTTCGGTGTGATTTTTTCACCTATTTTTTACAATGGGAGTAACCAGCTATCACTGCACCAGTGTACTCTAGGGGGAATATACCATTTTCTGGTCGGTACCTTCATAAAGAATTTTTATTTGCTCCTCTGTCAGTGGATAGTCCCAAAGAGCAATATCATCGAATAAGGCATTAGCTTCAGCATTGTTTCCTATGCCAACATACCACTCTGCAGAAGGATAATCTACAGGGTCAGATTGGGTCGTCTCCTGAAAAAAGAAGAACAACCTCTAATACATATTCAAACATCTCTATATACTTATATAAAAACAAAATGTAATACAAATATGTACATATATATACATATATATACATACATATATATATATATATATATATATATATATAGGTAGACTTTACCGAAAGCTCGTCGGTCGCCTCAGGGCTTTC
>JAAAKL020011706.1:0-13489 GCA_010016065.2 Carybdea cf. marsupialis auct. non (Linnaeus, 1758) | reverse complement strand
ACTATAGGGTAAGCGTCTTGGCGTCAGAAAGCGTGTAATATTATCAAAACATGGCTTAGACCTTCTTCCCGTAGTAGCCTCAGTAGGTCACATGCGAATGCTGGTAATGCCAGTCACAGTTTACAGTGTTACGCATCTACATTTTTACTACAGTGTGGTACATTAAGATGCTCTTATTTTGATGATTTCATTGAAGGGTACAAGTAACTGTGGTCTATTCACTGAGTAGGTTGCTCGACTGATCCAAAGTTGAGCTCTCATACGTCAATGTCGGCGGTAGAGTCCATCACAGTTCCGTGCTCTGTAATAGAGCGTACAGTGAGGTTTATGATGTGAAAGGAGATTACACATCTTGAGCTTAGGCATAATGATGCAGGGTGAGCAGTTCCTTATCTTTCCGAACCAGGTGGCCATTTTCCCATCAGGTTCGCCGTTTCAGAGTTTCAGAGTGACGGCCGAGTGCTTTAAAGACGTGTTCTCTACTGCCTGAGATAACCTGTATTTAAGAGACTAAAAGTGAAGAAGTAGCTATATCTGATGGATATATTACTTTATTGCATTTCAGCAGTAATCAGCTCTTTGCATAACAATATTTTAATGTTTTGTATCCTGTTTAAATTCTATAAAGAAATACGACATGACATGGAACAACTACAGGGTCTATTTATTAAACGAATACTGTAAAATGATTATTTTTTCCTAAACATGGCTGCTGAAATTCGTCTTAAACTGTAATTGAATTTCTTAAGAATCTCTGTTATATATCAGTAATTAAAGTCATATTTCTTACATATCTTACTACTTACTATAGGGTAAGCGTCTTGGCGTCAGAAAGCGTGTAATATTATCAAAACATGGCTTAGACCTTCTTCCCGTAGTAGTTTCAGTAGGTCACATGCGAATGCTGGTAATGTCAGTCAATTTGTATTGAGTATACGTATAGGTTTGTTGTAGCCGATTCGTGACTAACTGTCCAAAATTGGTATGCTCTTCTGCTAGAATAATTTTTTAAAATAGTAGTACCAAATGCAGTACTCTCTGATACTCTTTTCCCTAGTTGTTTGTTTAATGCGTACCAGTAACTGTGAGAAGTTAACATAAATTTATCATAGGATCCATATTCCGTTATTGCTATGACATATTCAAGGGGCGCAGGGGAGCGGTAGGCACGATCACAATAACATAGGTTCTCTAAAACTTCAAGGATATATTGCTTAAAACATCATAACATTGTAACAGCAGAATCTTTTCTCAACTCTAACTCATCAGAGGCCCGCGTGCTGGCTGACGTGATTGCATGGTCAAAGTCACGTGTGTTTGTGTCCGTGGTGACGAAATATTGTATGATCTTCTCTCAAACATAACATGCTGTTTAACGTAATAATGAAATAAGCAGAGGTTGTTTCGTACGGAGACAAATTGAGGATTTATAGTTGATATGTAATCTCATTTAAAGCAATGCTGCCTTACTTTTTGATGATCCAATCCCAGTCTACCTGACACAGACAGCCTGAAGTAATGTATGGGAATACCTACCTTGCTATGTTGAATGTAGTATTTGTAAGCAAATAAAGCAATCAGGGACTCCTATAAATATCACTTGACCCTAAGGAGTCATCATGCACCCCTTACACACCCTTGGCTTCTTGCATACCCCCTATAATGATTCGTGGATCCCAGGTTGCGGAAACCAGGACTATAGTCTATTTGGTATGGCTGTGCTTCCTTTGAATATGATTTGGATGTTGTCAGCTAGGGGCAGGGATCTGTAGTGACCAGCTGTTTAAAAGGTTGCCACAGAATACAAGTGTAAGGGCGGTGGTGTGGCAAGGTTTGACAGGAAGACATGATAAAAGTTTCTGTTAGCTTTCTGCACTGTTTCGGCAAAAATGTTAAATAGAAAAAGGGATTACAGAGTCCCTATGACGATGACTAGATTATAGCCAGGCTGAATTCTGCCAACAGACTCCAAACCACGTGCAACGATTCTGTCTTTGACTGAATGGTGTTAGCTCAGTCACACAACTGATTATACCGGATGAGGACTGTTTTATATATGGGATGCTAAAACACTTACGGCATGTTCGATTACTCAAGAAGATAAGTAATAGTACACTTATTTTACATTCAAGACAGCGTGATCTAATGAATGGATGCAATGATGAGGCAAGTATCCGTACATTTGTTTACAACTGGATTGGACAGAAGAACGGGCTTGATGGTAGTCCTTGGAGGTCACGTCACATTTGGCAGAGAGGCTTGTTCCAAATAAATGGTAGAGGTGGATTACAATGGCCAATGGTGGAATATTGGGAGCTAATGTGGTGACTAGAGAATAATGAACTGTGTTATCGCCGAGTAACCAAACCTCAGTTGGTAAAACAGCACCCTTCGATTGCATGGCCCTTGGGGTTGAATCTTGTTGGTAACATCTTTTTCAATTTCTCTAATATCTTTTCAAACTTTCTTTTATTCAGTTGGGAGATCACCTGGCTACGCTTTGCTCAGAGAGGCTTGTTTGTTGTCCGTTTGAGAAGTATGGATGTACAGTTAAGGTAAGATGTAGGATCCCCATGGTCATAGGCGTATATTCTGGGGGAGGGCTCTTCCCCCTCGCTTTGGGACAACAGCTGCTTTATCCCCCCACTTATAGGCCCAGAAATGTCAAATTGTCCAAGTTTACTTCTTTTGCCCCCACCCCCACATTCTTACAGCGGTCTACGCCCATGCCCATGGTAGGAGTTTCAATGCCTATCAGACTTCGAAGTTCTGAACTCATGTTTCAAAGGTGTCATATGATAATATTGCCATATGAAAAGTGCGTTGATGAGTGTGGCGATTGCTGAATGCTTGGATGAAAACTCAATAATATTAGGGTAGTATTAGCAGAGTGTTCATTACTATGGTGAAAAGGAGGCAGAAAGAAAGAAATTTTCTGGACTTAATCTTACGTATTCTGCATTTTCTCTACAAACCTTTCCGTATATTTTAATATCCGTATATTATATATTTAGGTTTTGAAATACAGTGGCTCAGTGAGAGAATTGTACTGTGACCATGTTGATCGTCAGGCATTCGTCTATTTGTCAATCTGTAAATCATCGTTGCATCTGGACTCTCGCATGTGGCCGCCCGTCATGTGCAAGCCTGATCTCACAAGATGAGCATATCTTACATATATCACATACAGGCTTTTGTAGAGGCCAGGAAGAATGGATCGTTTTACCAGAGGAACATCCATCCGTTATATGCGCCGTTAACGCTCCATAAAATAAAATTTATTTTAGGGGCAGTGTTGCCACATTGGGCTACTAATCGCCAGTTGGGCAAGCGATAGTAAATTGGGCGATTCGATAATAGAAGACATGACCGGAAATCCATTTTGCAAAAACTCTTAGATGCGAAAGAAGTGTAGCATTGGGCGACCTTTGTGAACAATTTGTATGATACTTTTCGGGGCTGAACTAAGACATTTGGGCTTCTGAGAGCATAATTATCAGCTTCTGTAATCAGATTTTGTATGCACTATGTATATTTTCTGGCCCTAACAGCCAAGAAAACAAAGTTATAGTATTTTGGTGTATTTAGTAAAAGGTGCTTGAACTAATTTTGCATTACACTGATAAGATACTTGAGTTGCGTTGTTGATAGTGGACAAGAGTGGATATACGTCGTGAAATAGGATTGATCGGCCTTGATTAAGATGCCACCTTAAATGCACCGTACCTGCTATTTTCCAAATAATTTTAGGAGAGATTTTATAATTTAATTGACACGTGGCTTTTGAACTAAATTTAATGAGAAATAAAATCTGGTGCTTCTGATGGTGTAAACTACAGTTAATCATGGATGGTGTAAACGAGCCAAGTAAGAACCTTATTATGTCCCGTTCTCTACAAGTAAAGTGGTAAGTGGATATTGGAGCTACAGGGTGTTAGATTTGGGCTTTTCGGTCTAGAGAATATCTTATTAATGTCTCTCCTTCGGTTTACATAGGTCATCGGTCATCACTTTTCACCACGTGATTTGGGCTCATAGGTCATCGGTCATCACTTTTCACCACGTGATTTGGGCTAAATTTTGTTTCATTTTTATGTTTGCCGTCATATTTAGCTGTTTCCTTGCAGTAAACGTTCGACACTTTTAGAGCAGATATGACAAACATTTCCACATCAAAATAGCTGAAGCCTGTGTCATCTACCACAATGTTCTGTTCTATGACTGTGCTATGAGACCACGCAAATTCTTTCATGTCAGAAATTAATCATTCTTTTTAAAATATACCTCCAGTGGATAGAACGTTTTTGACATTTTATTCATTTTGTTTCAAGGTATCGAACTTCCACGTTAGTCGTGGTCTCGCGTACAGTTTTTCGTAGTTACACGTGATTCTTTAACGAAATTTTACCCCAGGAGGTTCCCCAGGCATTTTATTTCTATAGATCAATGGTTTCCAGCCCTTTCAACGACATCCCTCCTTGATAAGCTTGGATCGTCCTCCCCCTTCCGACAGCTTTCATAAGAATAATTCTCAAAGTGAGCAGCAAATCTATAAATGTTTGCTATAGATTACATTGATCTAAGAACTGTTCTTATTGGCGCTAACTGTCAGACGTCCGTTTGATGTTAAGTTCTAAACTGCATTAGAAGAGTGTAGAAAGCAACAACATTTCCTGTGTGAGAAAAGATCTTAGTAATGTACTTTTAATCCATACCTTTCAGCTTCATTTGCCAATATGCAGCTGTTCTTCTTCTTCATCTTTCGGCTTATTCCTTTCAAGGGTCACCACAGCAAATCATCTTTTCCATTTTGCTCTGTCGTTGACGTCCTCCATCTCGACGCCAGTAACCGCCATATACTCCTTTACAGCATCTAAAAATCTTCCCTTCGGCCTTCCTCTCCTTCTCCTCCCAGGGGGTTCCATTCTTAATACTCTCTTCCCTATGTGTTCTTCCTCTCTTCTTTGTACGTGCCCAAACCATCACAGTTTTACTTCTCTTAATTTCCCTCCAATAGCTCTAACATAACCCCTGATGTATTGGGTTTTGATCCTATCCATTCTGGTCACTCCAAGGGAAAACCTCAGCATCTTTAATTCAGCCACCTTCAATCCTAATTCCTGCTTTTTGGTCAGTCCAATCGTCTCCAACCCATACAGTATTGCTGATCTTACCACCGTCTTATAAATCTTTTCTTTTGCATTTGCTGCTATCTTCGTGTCACATATCACACCTGATACAGCTGTTACAGCTGTTACAATCTTAAAATACGTTTGTTGCTCTCTCCTGGCCTCAAACAGAATACAAATATTTCAAACGCAATAAACACAGGCTTCAGTGTTTCACCAGTGGGTGGCTATTGTGAGAGAATTGTTGTCTAGATTAATGCCAAGCCTTTCCGTCTTAACTCAGAACAACTTAACTCAGTAAAAAACTTAATATATACATTTCAGTCAATTTTAGTTGCACGGACCTCTCTTCAGACTGTAGAGTTACGATAAAATCTACTGAACGCAAGTTAACATAAGACGATTATTTCGTTGCTGACAAGTGCAGCGTCTCCTTGTCGCGAGGAATAAAGATAGGATTTTGACCATCCCACCAAAGCCTCTTGTGGCATTAAATAGTGGGTGAAGTCTGAAATTGCCACTAAAGTCAAGTAGACAGCATAATGCGGAGGAAAAGCGATGACGTCACAAATCCAAAGTTTTGGAAAGAGGACAATTTAACTCCAGATACCTGAAGACAACCCTAGAATAGGCTGTTTCTCAAAATACGAGACCTGTAATGTATATAATGTTTAAACTAGAGGCGTTCGAATTTAGAAGATCTCTGGTCAAAACTCTGTTCATTTTCCTTGGATGCTATCGTTAGGATCCAGCATCAAATAACAAGGTTTTCTTAGAGAGATTTAAAATTTTGAAACCTGATATCTCGGTGTTGGGAAAAGGCAAGACTTTCAATTTTGGCCATTGACGTCCTCACTAATAGGGCTGCATGAATATTGAGGGTTTTTTCCGTAATTCAAGCATTTTTAAAATCGTGACGTCAGACTTTTCCTCCGCATACTCTGACTGCAATTTATCTTCTTTTTAGCTACTTCAGAAATAACTTTAATTATTACAAAGCATGATCCTAGCAAAATTATTGTGGGTCGCCACCCCACCCCTACCCCCCTCGTCCTGTAACTGTCTCTTCTCCTGTGACTCTCCTGTACCTGAGAGGTGAATTTAAAGGTATTTGGCTGGACCAACATTAGCTATAATTTTGAAAATTTCTGATAGTTAAAAATATAAGTCAAAACTCAAAACGTCTAACAAATGCATGCTGTATTGTCAGTGATTGTAGAGATCAGCTTCTGCTAAATACCGGCATTAAATTTGGGCTGCTGAATACAGCATCGACAAATATAGAACTACATTCGAAGTGTAATCAACCCTCGCTTATTAATTGTATTAAAAGATTCGCAAAAAATTTAAAGAAGGTGCCTTGTAATCAAGGAAATAGGGTATGCATGTGGGTAGAATGGCATACAGATATTTTTAAAAATTCCATAAATGATATTTTGTGATTTTCTATACCTCATTTAGCTATAAAAATGGACCTGGAAGGTCATGTTGCTATTTGGGCTGCTGAATACAGCATCGACAAGGATAGAACTACATTCGAAGTGTAATCAACCCTCGCGTATGAATTATATTAAAAGATTCGCAAAAATTTAAAGAAGGTGCCTTGTAATCAAAGAAATTGGGTATGCATGTGAGTAGAAAGGCATACAGATATTTTTAAAAATTCCATAAATGATATTTTGTGAATTTCTATACCTCACTTAGCTGAAAAAAATGGACCTGGAAGGTCATGTTGCCATGTCAATGGTTGACCATGTTACTATAATGTGCCAAAAGCTAGAACTGTTAGGAGAAGAACCAAGCAAGAAGAAAAATGAGTTAGGAGCAGAAGCAAGTAAAAGAAAAGATGACGTGAGAGCGGAAGTAAATATGCTGAAAGAAGAGGTCAAGAATTACAAGCAAATGATGACACGCTTAGAAAGTCAAGTCAGTTTATTAACAACACTAGTTGGGAGACCAACCTCAAAATCGGTAAGTTTTTGTGTTATTGGAGTACTGTAAGGTCGCTGTCGCAAGCAGCGCAGGGTAGAGCAACTCGATAGCATTATACCAAGTATCTTCTTTTTCTTTTATCTATTGGAGGAGCTGTGATCTCTTTCACAGTTCCTCAGTCACTCATTTTCACATCATAACATTTCTAATATATACTATTTACAAAACAATGAACGAACACTTAATTGCAAATTTTTATTTTATACGTTCGAAGTGGTTATACGTTGAGACCTGAAATATCATGATTTCCCTTGCGTCTATCGTAATTGTACCTGCCAAAAAATTGATTTGCAATATCTACGACTAAGGATGGGGCTGTAGCCTTTTCCTTTTTGTAAATTGATCAAAATTTGTACCATGATCAAAGGTAGTGCCCTCGCAGCCCAAGAATCGTGTCGACCCTTAAAGGGGTCATAAAAAGTGGAATGTACTTCTGCTCTTTGATGGTAAAATACATTTCAGTTCGAATCGAATTTGCTGATGTTGATACAACAGGGCAAGATGTAAGTTGGCTACCCATAGACCCATAAAGAATTGAGATGTATTTTTGCCATCTGGTACTTTTTCAGAGGAATACAAATTGAAAAGGAGTACAGATAACACTGACTTTTGACAAATCGAAGCGATCGGGTACCCCCGGGAGTGGTTTCAGCCTTGTCCACCCCACCTAATTCGACCCTCCTCTTGAGCTTTGCACTTCAATACCGACCCCATAGGACGACATAAGGGCGTTTTAAACATTTGGGCGGGCCACGCCCGTCACCTCATACCCCATGACAAGAGTAGTAGGGTAATGGGTAGGGTTCCCCTCCTTAGAGATATCTTTGCAAAGCAGCATCCGGTTTTTAGCTCTCACGAGGGAGGGACACTTAACGGTGTTTACGCCTTTTGAGCCACGTTTTGCGGGAGTTTAACACCTGATTTTGATTTGACAAAGTGACAATCCTCCAATCTTCACGAGCTAGCACCTACACTGATTGCAGCTAGCACTTAGCCATGTCGTCAGAGATAACCTCTGTCCAGCGCTTTCTTGGCCTTGAACGAGGACGTTTCCCGTCCACTCCTAAAGACACAATTTTCTTTCGCCATAATTGTACACTCGCGCTCTTTAAATGCGGTACCACCACCAGAGTCGATTCTAGCAAACTATATTTACGGACAGAAGATGTTCCTTACTTTTTTCACGTTTACCATGTCGGTGGACTTAGTCCAAAAAAATACATAGAATGTTAATTTATTTCGTATCTACGGAAAGAAGGAACACGAGGCGATACCCGTATTGCTTACTATTAGATCCGTTAACTCAAATGTATCTTTGTTATCTGCCTTAGTAGTTTTATGACGTTTTTTCTTGCAAACTAGTACGCTATAGCCCGCACTTGTATTTCAAAAGTACCGTTAAGTATTTGCGCTAATTTTAAATTTCGTTTGCTTGCCCCCGGCTTGTGTATTAAGGATTTGAAATGTTTGAAAGGTTTTAAGTGGTATTAGAGAGAGAAAAGATACCTCTGTTTGAATCCTTGTATTTGGGGAAGGGGGTTACGACACAACGTCACATTTTCAACATCTTTTAAAATTATATTTACACTTTTTATTTCACATATGACGTCATCAGCCTTATTGTGATTACAATTATTGATATAGTGATCGTAACTTTTAAGATTTTCAACGATGACCCTTCCACGTACTTTAATGGCTTCTGTGACCGTTTCCCCGCGTCTTGTTGTATTGTATTTCTTCTTTATCCTTAGGAGATCCAGTTTTTTTGGCAGATCAAGAATTGGGCAGCCTTAGAGGCAAAGACCAGCATCAAACCTTACGCCTCGGCCACAAGTGATGACTTCTTTACTGGCCAGTATGGTTATCGCTTGCGAGCACGTATCTATCCTGGAGGTGTGGGCGATGGCAAAGGGACACACTTGTCGGCATTGCTTAAACTCTTCCCAGGCCCTTATGACGACCTGTTACCATGGCCTTTCGGTCAAGACTTTAGATTTACTGTTATGAACATGTTGGATAGAAAACATGATCAGAGATTCACTATCAAGGCGTCATCCTATATGAAAGGAAGCTGTTTTTCAAGACCTGTTGACCTAAGGGAAGGAAATGTAGGCACTGGAAAAGTTACATTTATCCCGCACGATGTTCTTCATCAACCAGGCTTTATTCTGAACGATACCTTGACAGTCATTGTTAACGTTGTTGCTATGAATGCGCAAATTTAGGTCGAAGGATGAATCTTAAAAATGCAAATTAGATTGATTTCTTAACCAAGGCGTTGATGGTTAAGTTGTTTAATATATACGCTATACCTATAAGAGGTAAAGGTTTTAAACTGATGAGGTACGAATCTACACCGTAGCCAGCTACTAGACTACACAGCGGCCAACTAAAGGTTGCACGACAGCCAACTACAAGCTACACGGCAGCGAACTACAAGCTACATGGTAGCGAACTGCAGGCTACACGGTAACCAACTAAAGGGATTTTTGAGATGAAATGGGAATGTGTGACAGAATTGCCCAATACCAAGAAGTGTTAAGCAGTCGGCAGTGCTACGTATCTTTTTTTCCCTTGAAAATGTGTTACAACTACATTTGATAAGGATCAGGTAACCAAAAATAGTATCTAATAATAGGTTTATCTGTTTAACAATTTCAGCGATGGCATTCTGACTGTTTAGTGTGAGATTAGAGAGATCTTATAATCAACAGTACCAATTTCTAAATAGGTCCCTATCTTCAGAGCCAACGCTATGATGAATAGGCCTGCTAATTAAGATCGCCATGTCCATGATTCAAATATTTTCAAAATCTTGACGTCACACGTTCGCTCCGAATTATAGTTCATCCTCGCCATATCGAATATGTACATTTTTAGACCATTCTGCCTTTTTTCCATTATTAACTGCATTACACTGTACTTGCACTTCCCTTACCGTCAGTGGCGGTTTTGAAGGATGCGGGGCCCTGGGCGGAAAAAAGTTTGCGGGGCCCAATGACGTCATGCATTGCAAGGAAGCTCAGACATGATCGTACTGTGGAAGTTCCTGAAACATTTTATTCCTTCCAGTGGATACAGTTTTTAGTTTCCACTTACTTCCATTAACTTAATATGGGCAGTCAGACACATCCTTTTTTCTTAGAATTGAGGCGCGGGGCCCCCTACAGGTGCGAGGCCTCGGGCCATGGCCCTGTTGGCCTCCCCCTAAAACCGCCACTGCTTACCGTTACGAAGTCTGCTTTGCAAGTTGTTTGCATGAATCTTGTAAAATGTTAATAATTTTTATGGTTCACAGCTCGGAGTTCTCTTGCACATAAATATAGCAAAATCCCCACGTTTTTTAAAAGTCTTTTATATTTCGTGTACGTTTCGTCATTGATCAGGCCCATAGGTGGCAGCATATTGCAGGGGCGGGGCACAGTTCCTGTAATTTGTAATAACGTCTATTAACCAAGAGGCAATTGGTAGACAAATACACCTGTAATCGAATACAGAGACAACAAGCAGCATTGCATTGTGGAAAATAATACTCTGAATTATTTTATCATGCTCTTGTTTTGCTATATGGGAATCAGACTGAGTGGGAATTTGCAGTCGGTCACATATCTACACATATCACACGTTCTACTAACGCACCGTGATAAGTGAAGAGTCAACTGTGCCTAACTAGATTGTAGACGGAAAACTTTTTACTCTCTGTGTTATGAACTGTCGATAGCATGATAACTGCAGCTTGAGTTATCTTCGTTCTTTGTATCAATTCACATGCAAGTTTATGGGTAGCCGAATCCCTGTCTTTGGTTATCGTTCAACTCAAAGGTAAAAATTAATTTTGACGCCCCCTTCGGCATCTCCTGTGATGGTAGTTCAGATTTAAAAGAAACTAAATGTTCTTTCTCGACATCCGATACGCTTTAATACTTTACCAATTTTGCAAGCAATGTTTTTTGATGCGGTAAGCGATGTCACGCCATGCCGTGCATTTTATTCCATACCTCAGGTCAAGACGCTTCTGTCTCGTCTTCAGCTTTACTTGAAACAGAAGACCTGACTTAACTCGCTGGAAGCGAAGGCAATAAAAGCTTGCATGACAGCAGGTATCTCGAAGCCAATAGGTATTATCACTTACCTTGGATTCAGGTAAATTTTGTTGCTTTACAACCGATGTCATGACTTGTACTTTAGCCAGGCGTACGCTTGTCTATGCTATTTCTATGCTAGCAAAATCCTAGACCGAGAAACAAACCGTAACAATGCGGGGCATCAAGTTAGCGGCCAGACACATTATGTAAAAGTACATATTGTCCGCACTCACCCTTTTTCACTTTTATGGTAGGTAACAAATGATAACTCGTCCAAAGTCAAAGCCAAAGATCATTTATTATAATGAATCTGTAAAATTTACAGGCAGGGGGGCTACAAGTCAAAGGTCATTTATTATAATGAATCTGTAAATTTACAGGCAGGGGGGCTACAAGTCAAAGGTCATTTATTATAATGAATCTGTAAAATTTACAGACAGGGGGGCTACAAGTCAAAGGTCATTTATTATAATGAATCTGTAAAATTTACAGGCAGGATGGCTACAAGTATTTACAATTTCTTAACAGTGTTAGCTGTCTTGTGGTACGATTATTCAAAGCCCCTAGAGTATTTTTACGATCATTGAGTGGGTTGAGTCGAAGTTTTTAATATAGAGAGTTTTGTATATAATTTCAATTGATTTTTATTGGTTAAATGGGCATTGTTTGGATATGCCAAAATTACACAAGACTAGAAAGTTATTGTATTGATATAAGAAAGTCTAGAGAAACTAGACTAAACTATATAACAAGCTTTTTTTAGTTAATTTTAGATTCACTAACCGAAATGTTATTTACTGTATATTAACTCCCTTGGTTTATTTTTTAAAATATGCAACACTTTGATGTAGAAAAATTAAAAGAGATGTAATTGGAAAGAATACCAAAACAAAGATTGGTGGAATCCATAGAGTTCACTGCTCTGTTTTTTGTCATACTTTTCGTTTCTCATGTGTCATTGTGCTTAGAGTGGACACACGTCTTTTTCGTACAAATTTAACATTTTTGGAGTCTTCCCTGACATGTGTAACAGAATAGAAAAATCAGGAAGCTGAACTGGAATCTTGCTAGAGTTGTTGAAGGAAGAAATAATGGTAACAGAGGAAAAGTGGAAACATAAGATGTTAGGGAGTGTAGAGTGGTTGTGCTAGTCGAGAGGTTGGGAATAAAGCCCCGAAAAGAGGCCCATAAGAGTGTTTTTTTAAAGGGCCTTTGGGGGCATTTGATCTGTGCTGCTCATGCATTGAGTGAAAAGATCATTTGGGATTCAATTGAAGGCTTAATAACAAAGGTTTCGTTATGAAAATGATATTTTCTTCTTCAAGGTTAAACAGCTAATGGAATCTCTTGAAACAAGTCTACCTTCTCGTTGCCATCACATCACGTAGTTTCGTTGCCATCACTTCACGTAGTTTCGTTGCCATCACTTCAAGTAGTTTCGTTGCCATCACTTCATGTAGTTTAATTGCCATCACTTCACGTAGTTTTGTTGCCATCACTTCACGTAGTTTTGTTGCCATCACTTCACGTAGTTTCGTTGCCATCATATCACGTAGTTTCGTGTCGTGTTGCCATCACATCACGTAGTTTCGTGTTGTGTTGCTTGATGTTGCAGCCAAGTGACATTGCTCCATCGATTCTGCGCTGTGTGCTCTTGTACCTGTGACTTTAGTGATTGGTTACTTGTTGATCAAGGCGTAATTTAGTTTAACTGTGAACAGAAATTGTTATTCGTAAGCTCGTCGTAAGTTGTTGGAATATGGTGGTATTGATTAGTGGAGTTTGAAATGGAGAATATTTAACAGTTTGAAATCATGAATATTGTCAATATGACTTAAGTAACTGTTATTGAAAGGGGGAACAGGTTAAGAAGAGAATGTATGAAACAATAGCTGGATATTTTGCTTGGATGCTTCCAGCATTAGATGGAGAATTAGTGATGATTGTAGCTGTAGTTTCAAACGTTTTAGGAGGGAGTGTGGCTTCCAAATCAATATTAGTTGCTCCCTCCCCCTGTCTCTTAACGGAAGAAATTAACAATACTAAGGAAGGCTCAGTGGAAGACTCGGTGGAAGCTCAATGGAAGGCTCAGAGGAACGCTCAGTGCAAGGTTCAGTGGAGGGCTCAGTGCAAGGCTCAGTGGAGGGCTCAGTGCAAGGCTCAGTGGAGGGCTCAGTGGAGGGCTCAGTGCAAGGTTCAGTGGAGGGCTCAGTGCAAGGTTCAGTGGAGGGCTCAGTGCAAGGCTCAGTGGAGGGCTCAGTGCAAGGCTCAGTGGAGGGCTCA
>JAAAKL020011705.1:0-13491 GCA_010016065.2 Carybdea cf. marsupialis auct. non (Linnaeus, 1758) | reverse complement strand
CTTGGTTTCAAGATAGATTGTTGAGCAACCCGTTCATTCTGAAAGTAATTATTCTTGTTATTACACTTGTAAGGACTTGTTCACTATGCATAATAGACGCTTTTTCTACATCAATTTATACCAGGCATGTGCAACCGTTTCCAGAGAAAGGGTGGATCAGTCGTTGGTCAAAATGTCTTTGAATGTTTGCATATACCATACAATTTGATCAGCTACAGATGGAATGCTGAGATTGGCGGGGGTCATAAAATTGGAATCCCAGTAATGTTTCATCTGAGATGTATTATTCTCTTATGATGACGCCTTTAGGGACAACAGACTGTGTTAGTATCCTTGTGACAAGATCTTTATGTCAGGTAACTGACATCTAGTTTCCCCTAGTCTTGAACCCGTACTAGAAGGGAAGGCCACTCTTCTACTACTACAGCCATCGCATTGCTTGAAAGAGTCATCGGTGTACCATTTTTATATGTACCCGGCCGAAAGGAAATTTTGCCGAAATGTTCAACAGGAAGTATTGTATAAATTTTTAAAACGACACTGAGGGTTGGCAATTTCTTGTTAAGTTTGAGATCAATGTGTTAACCATACATCTTCTATTGCTTTCCATTTTCGTGTAAAGGTATCCATTACTATGCAAAAGATTGAGAGTTTTCTCAATTGGAAGTAAATTAAATTCAAATCTAACTGGATAGTGTTGTCATCTTGTACATGTCTGGGACCAAGTCGTTTCTTCCTTTCTCTTGCTGACTTGACCGACGTACAAAGGCAGCATGTGGCATTTTAGTAGGGAGCGAAATAGAGAGATCATTGGCAGAAAGCAGTGTATCATAACTGCTGTAGATGCAGTTGTGGGGACGATAATACCATTCCACCAGGCTGCTTATAGGGCAACGACCTCTAGATATAGAGGTTCGGTGTAAATGCAGCGATTATAAGTTACGGAGAAAATGTCAAACCGCCCCTTGGCAAGGCGTAGTAAAGGGTAGGTAATGATGACAGGGCTACATCAATGAAAACCAGAAGAACAAGCGTCAAGGGTTGTTCACACCACAAGACAGGCCTTAAGATGGGTCCGATGGAGAATCGGTTGCGGTTTCTAGCCCCTTTTCACGCAATTGGATTCAAGACTGATAGAACCTTTCGCCTTTGGAAGACTGTCGCGTTTTGATTACTGTAGGAGAAGAGAACAGTCGCCAACGTTGAGGTCAATATGAGGCCCCCCGCATTTGTTAACGTTGATCATAGTTGAAGAGGAATAGGTCAAGGTTGAGATCAGTTATAAACAATCCCACAGTAGACATCCAAAGAACCACATTAAAGGCGACACTTAGCCTTGTTCAAAGTAATAACCCCGCCCCTTGGCATCGTTTAGCAAGATAAGATAAAAGTAGTGAAGTACAGAAATCATAGATGCTTTGTGTTATCCCGTCATCTTCATATGAGCTTTTATTGGTGTAAGCTACGTCGGATGTGTAGAATTCGATTGGGAAGTTACTTCAAATGATAAACAGTTGGGAAAAGCGTTTGCAGCTCAACTATTTTCCATGGATATTGCAGATCTATGCTTCACAAGCTCAGCTGTGTCATGATGACATCAATTTTAAGGTTTTTTCCGACGTCTTGTAATAAAAAGATTACACTGCCCCTTCACGCTTCTGGATTTATCGGCCACTATCACTAAATCATTAAGTCGATCAGTACCATAGGGTACTCAATAAGCACTAACTCTACTCGATAACAAATGAGGTAATAATAGTTGATTGAAACAAAATAGTCGGAATGTTTAAAAAATGTTTAGTTTTGAAAATATTTTTAAGAAATAGGAAAATGTCATCACTGCGACTCGAACCCCGTGACCCATGCATTCATGATGTGTGTTCTACCAACTCAACATGGTGAGGAACTATAATGGCATGCTGCACATAATGCTTCATTCAAAATATTAGCTCCTAAAGCCTCCACTGGTGGCATTGACATCCAGCGCAACGCAAATTTGGGAGATCAGCTTCTCTGAGCAATATGATTAGACCATGGAGGGATTGCCGTCTTTCCTATCCATCTGCCCAAAAGCACATTAAGAGAAGTACTTTGTACGATTTGGAATACAGAATACCCGTGTCATGATGTTCCTGTCTATCCTAAAAAAACAAATAGTGGATTCTAGTAGGAACAGTGAAAGCCAAATCGAAAAACTATCTCCGTAGAAATTGGTACGAATGTCGGCCGATGTAAGAAACAGTCGCTGGGAAAAACATCTCACTTCATCTCCATTTTACAGACTTAAAATAACTTAAAGTGCTGTTATGAGTCGATGTCTTCCCTAATGGTTTCTGGTAAGATAGGAAATGCTGCTCTTTTACTCTAAACTTTTGAGTGGACCCCGAAACGTCTTCTTCAAGATTAGTTCAACTATCCAGAAGTTCTCTTCTCTGCTATAACCATGCCGCCCTTTGCATTTAGGCAACAAATACCTAATAATCGAATAATTAAAACTGCACGAAATAGCGAATTCATTTTGAACTTAAAAGCTTTCTTCGTCCGACACTCCTTAGAGTACAATTCGTCAGAAAAATAACCGAAAAGGGAATCAACGAAATTATTTACTCAACTGTGTTTTACAAGGTAGCCAATCAGAATTCTTACTGCCAGATTGGTGCTTATTGACCGATCAGTGTCCGTGAAGCTGAATGGTTAACCGAAAAGGCCCTATGAGAAGGCAAATTCATTTTGTCTACAAAGCAACGGTTTTCTTGCTTGCTTTTTCCTCGCTATTTCGTGCTGTTTTATAATAGGCGAGTGGACCAATTTCTTAAAATGTCACGTTAAATACTTAGTGGAGCGAGTTATGTTGTGAAGTCTCTTCATCAGCACTGGACCCGACTGAAACTACTACACAATTAAAACCACCCAACTAAAAATCAATAAAGAGTAGTTGGAGTATCCAAAAAGAGCATCCCTTAATCTGTTCTGCAAATATCATGGAGAAGATATGGTTTTCATGTTTGAAGAGATACTACAGCAAAGTGACAATTTCACCCACGTGACACCCAGATAACACCTGCACTTATTTCTGGTACCTCTTCAGACTTTTATTCCTCTCATATCCTGCGCAGTGATCTAATATGAACAGATGCTAAACACGATCATAGCCTAACTGAGGAGAACCAAAACTTTTCATTCAGTAAATGCTCTGAGACGATTGCACTCGCGTTCAGAAAAAGGAATCGTTAAGGAGGAAGGTAACTAAAAATAGCTGCTGTAGTGCATTAGACGGAAGTTACATGGAATTATTGTAAACACGCCAGAACAAGAAACATAATTTAAATATAATGCCTACATTCTCATTTCATCATGACGTATTGCACCTATTTGAAAATTGATGCCATCAATAGAGTAACACCAAGTTACAAATATAAGCATACATTACGCAACTAAATCTTACGCTTTACCTACGTAAGTATATTCCTCGAATAGATCATATTCCAAAAAATTAAAACACGATATCTATTCACTCTTCACATGTATGTTTGATAAGATATGCATATATAATACTTTGTACTGTGTTCCTAAAATGTAAAATTAGGCAATATTGAAGTTCGTGCACATATTTCTCTTCTCGGTCGCCACTCCAGGCAAAAGCTTACAGTTTACTGATAAGGTGTTTCTTTGATCCAGCAACAGGGGGAGTAACAACTTCCTTCCACCAGGAAACCCTCTCCTGTTTCTTCGGGTCGTTAACGAAGCTGTCATAGAGGTTCTTCAAAGCCTGGAGGAAAAATAGTAACGAAATAATTTTCATAAACAGGAGGGAGCTCGTAGAGACCAATTATACCTTTCCTTTCCTCAAATAGATAACACTCTCTCCTGTATTTGGGGGGGGGGGGGGTTAAATTTGTCATTTACTAACGAACATTTAATACTTTTCTGTAGGGAACGCTTCGAGCTCCCTAGTATCTTTTGCGGCCATTTTTTGACCCCAAAGAGAGGTGAAGGTTTTAACTGTTACTTTCAATAATTCTGCAACCAGATAATCTCACTTCGATGCCAAAAAGTATACATATGAGTTAAAACAACAGTGTGGTCTATAAACAACCTAAAATACGCATTCGAATATCTACCTTCATAATCAAGATACCATCAAAATCGCTCTCCGCTGGGGCGGATAGCTGGCTTCCTAATTGGAAGACCAAGAAAATAATAAACAGGAAATTTTTCTGATGATGTTCTTCAAGCGCCAGTTTTAAAAGATAACAGAGAAATATGATGCTACAATGTTATTGGAAACGTAATGCTGGACGGTTTGTACGTCTAGCGCAGGAAAAGCCTCTTATAACGTACACTTAACTACTTAAAATCAACCTTTCATTAACATGTTACTATTAATGGCCAAAACTAAACCTTTTCCAACACACAGTACCTGGAGACGTAACCTACGAAAAGCGGCATCTACCAAATAAGCTGATACGAATAGCGAGGCGGCGTGATATACGGAGCAGTTACTTTTCTTTCCATCTCAAAGGATACGGTTCAGATTACTCTCAAGGGGTCGCCAACTAATAACTTTCTATAAAAAGTGTCATTGAAGTGCAGAGCAGGCCAATGGAACATACGGGGCATGATGGGCGGGTCGTGACAAGAGATTTTGCCTACACTTTGGATACCTTTTCATACTCATTTCACAGGCTTGTAATTACGTTCGTATGTGCTGAATCACAATTCGGTCATAAACAAGGGGAATCCCCTATGGCGTTATATTTCGTTACTGTAATCCGTGAAACGAAACTGATTACGCTCGCCGTTTTATATAATCTGTCAGTAATAATTTGCACTGCTATTACTATTTTCAGATTCCATGAAGTAGTGGTTGTAAATAAACGTTTTATATATAAGAAAGCGAATTTCTACTGTAAAATCAGTCAATCCATTCGGCCCGCAAAATCTATCAAGGCATTTGGGCATATATTGCGATCTAGCAACTTGGGGCTTAAGGGTAAGTTGGTTACTGCATATTCATAATTAGAAAACATGTTAGATATCGAATAGAATACTCGCTCTTATTTACGAGAAATAAAGCAATTACGAGTAGCCAACTGGAGTGTTCAGACGGAACAATTTAAGAAGTAAGCTTATAGTCGAATCACCTGTAGGAGAATTTATTTCTATCAGTGAGCGTATCGTAAGTCGAATTTACGTCATAACTATTACACGAAGTTGAATTAATGAGCGAAATCGTACCTCAGTTGTTAGTATACTAGCAGTATCTTTCGAATAATTATATTTCATAACGGTTTAACAATAATACTGGCATTTGTAAGCACTTACATGTTAGTTGACTTTTTGTATATATATCTCTTTGAATTGAAGAATGATTGTGTAGTTGGAACTTGATAACTATAAATTGTTTAGTATGTTTATAGTCCTCTAATTAAATCGGCTAAACTAAAAACTACGCTTGATAAGCGATCAAGGTTTTGCGACACACATGAATACAGAGTATTACGCCCAAAATGGAAACTATGTTTGAGACAACATTTCTTCTATAACTGACTTAATCTGGTCGATAGGATATATTACTATAAGCATTTGCAGTATAAGATATTGGTTTGACCGCGAACTGTAAAATGGATATTAGAAATTTCTCCTTCAATTCTTATACGTTTCTGCATGTTATTTGTTCAATATCACATCCAATGGAGATTTACTCCATAGAAAGAGTAACTCCTCCAAGATTCTGACATAACATTTCTACTCCACGATAGCCGGAGTTAGTGCAATTAAGCCTCGGTAGTGTCAAAAAGAAAACCAATTTCGCACACAAAGTCTTAGCAGTTTCTGCTGCTAACATACCAAAGCTTCCCCTTAATATTTTAAACAATTTTACCAACACAACATTGCACAAAACCTTAGTATACAGTTATGAACACAATCACAACCACTGTAAACGTTGCTCATCATAAGTACCACCAGTAACTTTCTTCAGCCTTGACTAAGATGCCCTATAAAATTTTCTTCCTGAACCTACAATCTTCCATCGTTTCAGGTTTAGAATCATTGTGTCTGACGCTATTGCATGCAGATAAGCCGGTGGAATCACTTCTTCTTTACCTCGGTAACTCTGATCCTTGAATTATTCTCTTCGCTGTGTTCGGGGAAAGCCGGAGTTGAGCAAATGCATATGCAAGGGTCCAGTGATGCATGGATATATTTATGACACGACGCAATATGAATGTGTACCTTTCGTCAAGTCTTGTCTATAGGACGAGTCCGTAATTCTTACCAAGGCAAAAGTATTTGCTGAATAGTTACTCTAAACACTTTCGATTTCGATACTTTCCTTTCAGTTATACTTTCCAGATTATATTACGTTAGCGGTATGCTCTTCTGGGTAACGCTTCATCATTTCTTCTTACGAATATCGTAATTCAATGCTTGAACTTAGTTACTTTATTTCTCAGGTGTAGAAACAAAGATGAAGGCGAATAAAATAACGATATCAAGTTCTCATAAAAATGAAACAGTTTCTTCCCTTCCTCCTACCAACCCTTCATCATGTTTATTATTCATTTCTTTTTGTCTTTGTCTTAGTTTTCTATTTTCAGTCGATGTACTTTCACCACATTTCGATGAGGAAGGCGGATTTATGCCTAAAATAAAATGTAACAAGCCTTCCATCCCAATCGTCACTCTTGTTCTGTAACTAGAAACACAACATAGATAGTCCTTCTAGCACCCAACTACCCCTTCTGTGGTCTATACCGTACATTGTCTATCAAAATAGTAAGGGCACTAAGGTAGCACAGTAAGTGATTAAAAATGCAAATTTCTTATCAACCTCTTTACAAAGTCGCATACCCCAACTTCTACGCCTTCGCGGAAACTTCCCGCCAACAAAAACTTACCATTCCATTGCTGTGTCCAATGGGCGAACTCAAAGTCCAATCCGGCGGGGCGTACACGTCAACAAGTGTCACAGCATCATTCTTTACCTGTACGTGTCGACAATGAGATTTAGATGTGCTATTAGAGTGGAAACAAAAATGTCGGTCAATACTTCTGTAGTTATGGATACGCTTCGAATCGTTTCCATCATTATCAAAGTAAACAGAACATTCAAAAAGTCCTTTAGTGCATGATAAACACGGTACAGAAACATCTCATCGTTTCTCGCTGTATCCATAGCACTGCAGTGGACATTCATTGACCATTCTAGGGATGTCCACTACCTAGGTGTATTCTTACTATAAACACGCATTTGGAACGATCACTTAAGCATTTTTACAGACCACCACACCATCATCTCCCACAACAGCACCTCCACCCCACTCCCTCACTTCTGTAAGCTATACTCAAACTTCCCTATATTTTGCATCCATGTCTGTGAAATGGCCAAAACTTTATATAATGTGAACCAGAAGTTTGTTTACGCTATAAAACACGAAACTGTAAATTGCTTTATACAAGCAAATATAGTTGGCCCCGTCAGTGTGCACAGCAAAATTCTCAGTGGTTTTTCTCACGACACGATACACTTGCGTCTAACCTTTCATTTCGTCATTTCCGGTGATCGTACTCTTGAGGACGTGCGGTGAAAAATCTATCAAGTGCAACGATGTCTTCGCTCTTAAGTGCAGGCCTACTTACAAAAAAATTGTCGCAAAGCTAGGCAAGGACGCCGATTGACATCAATGTTTCAAGGTCCAATATCTCCCAACAAAATAAATACGGTAAGTAACTTCTACAATCACCCTTTCCCTTCTAATTAAATCCTATCCCCTTCCCTGTACGTTTGGGAGTCCAATCAGCAGAGGTAGGCATGCCATTTACAAGTTGCAGCTAGTCTCTTACAATTGCATATACGAGCAGTTGTGCTGTATTGAAAGTCTGAATGCAACCCGCAAAAACAAAAGAATTGAAGATCATAAGCTTACAGTAACTGTATTGATTACCTTGAGGCATAATTCCAGTATTGCATCGCGCAAGTGCTTCGTGATGTGTCTGTCCTTGAAATACCCACCTGGGATCAAATAGGGGTAAAATGGAATCTAAAATGCAATGCACGATTCAAACCCCGTAGCTTTATACGAAACACTATAAGACATGTTCGGAGGGAGGCGTGACAGTAAAGGAAGTATTTTTTAACCATTTATTTCATCACGATGAAAATCCCTTCAGCACACAAAGACACCTAAAGACTAAACTACTTCCATGCATCAATAATGTACACAAATAGATATTACCACATTTAAAAGTTTTGGGGTTATCATTTGTGCTTTTCTGCCGCTCTTCGAGGGAGTCGTATTTTGCTGAATGTTTGTATCAACTCTTGAAATGTGTTTTAATACTGCTTTAAATCGCCTGTAACTACTTATTTCCCTTATATCGATTGGTATATCGTTCCTGTCTTTCCCAGCCTGATACTGAAAGCTGTTTCTCATATGTTCAGTGTAAGGTTTTGGGAGGTGTAAGTTGTTCGTGCTTCTTGTTTTGTAATTCGATATGAGTGATCTTTCTTGGAACTTACCCCATAGGTTTTCGGGGCATCTCTTGTTAAATATTTTATGTGGCATCACAGATCGATCATATCTAATTTATTTATGTCTTTAGAAGATTGAAGACCTTTATTTTTTGAAAACACTAACATTAAGAATTTCCAGCTTGAAAAACTACGTCAATTGACTGGTTGTTCGAATCATGATCAAAGAACATTAATCATGCGACGACGTCAACATGTCTTATTATCTCTAGGCTTCCTATGGAACACAGAGCATGCATGAGACAGGAAGGGGGGTAGACATCTACAGAAAAACCTATTGGTTTCAATTATAGTTAGATAATGGCGACTGAAAACAACCACGTTCCACAATCGATCCTACTTTGACTTCTATCTCTCTAAAAATTGTAATTCAACATTAATCTGAGAGAGAACAGAGAGAATCGGAGACAAACAGCACCGCCCAACAGCCCTAGCTAACAAACTTCATACAATTAAAAGTCAACTAAACTTATGTGCTAATCTCTTTGGAATCATATTACATTTGAAAAGTGATTTACAGTAAAAAAACACGTCAAAATTGCATTCGCTTAGTAAAGACAACGTTTAGCTAAATGTTTTCGCCAATCACAGGTCAAACGAGTCGTCGGGGGTGATGGTAGAAAACGTTCGCAAATAATTTAAAGGAATTTGGATGATTGCAATGACTGAAAATAAGGCCTGAACGAGTGGCACGTTTTAGGCCACTGAAATTATTGAAAAGATGCATCGGCAATAGTCCTCAGCACAGGCATCTTTACACTGCTAAGTTCAGCTATCAGAGAGACAAGATGAGAAAAGGGCTTTTGAGAATACAATAATGGTATGTTACTTAACGATTTTAAAATTTTAAAATTTGAAACGATTTTAAAATTAGATTATAGATCAGCGATCCTTCAGGGTATGTGTGCCATAGGGCGCTCCTGTAAAACAATTTTATACAAAAACGCCAGTTATGTTATCAGAGACTGAATGAATACGCACACAAAGAGGCATATATCTTAGGCAGGCAATAGCAATATCCAATGGAAACACATTGAAACAGCACCCCACAGCGCCGAGGAATGTGGCAAGGGTCTGAAGGTGTGCAACTAAGCAAGTAAGCAAGTGTCATACGAGACTTTAGCAAAGTAAATTGAAGCCGAGGGACTTTAAGTAGTGTAGACTGATACAGACAAACGCAATATATCATATTCACTCATATAACGCCCAACCTCGAATAAATACTGCTCTCGAACAAATGCTTTAATCTCGATTAAATTCCCTGATTTCGAAAGAGGACCACGTCTTAAATAAACGCCGGGTAAAGTTTTCTACTTCTTATATGAACACCTTGGACGCTTATTCGATACCGGCGTTAATTCTAGGGGTTTTAAAACCCAATTTTCCTATTTGGGAAATGTAAATGATATTCTTTTGGCAAAAAAATTCTTCCTGTGTCACACAAAAGCCATAAAATTCGCCGAATCCAAAACCAGATTTTAATTCGTGCGGGAAAAATTGATCACTGTTTCTGATAACATTCTTCAAACAATTGTAAAACAGGTAATTTCTACTAGTTCGAAGGTCTTTCCAGCGGCTATAAGCTCCTTATGTGTCTATGGTGTACAATAGCGCTCACACGACGTCAACACGGCGATTGGAAAATTTAGTCCTCCAGACTCTAAATGGCTTGAGCTTGTCTTTCAGACTCTTAGAGCAGCTATCCAGTGTATTAATGGCATATTTGGTTCTTCACCGAAGTTATACGAAACTCACATTGCAATGACACCTCCATAAAGTTGATTTTCTTCACATAAATAAACAACCGGCGGCTAGGGTTGGTTCGCTGTTCTCATGTTCAATGATAGGAAACGTGATGATTTCCATATATGATCCCATTACCCTGCTCTCCTCATATCTACTCCCTCAATTTAAAAAAAGAAATGAAACTGGAGTTTCGGCTCTACTAAAGATGAGGTAAGATGCTGAATAAATTGACTGAAGCATCATTGTGAAAAACAAGATTACCCACCTTGAAATAGTGATGCCTGGTGTCGATCTAAATTCCACAAACCATACAAAAGAAATAAGTTACGCAACACAGGTCTCAGATTTTGTGGCGTTTCCTCCGAAAAGCACTTCGTGTAGAAAGCATCAAGAACTGACCTCTGCAAAAAGCGAAATACGGAAGAACATAAAGAGCGAACAAAGATTAATGAAATATAGTTTATAGTAAGCTGATTTCGCGACCCACAATAAATAGCGCAGAGAGAAAGAAAGAGAGAAAGAAAGAGAAAGAAGAAAAAGAAAGAGAGAAAGAAGAAAAAGAACGAAGAAGAAAGAATGAAGCAAGGAAAGAATAAGATAGAGAAAGAAAGGGGAAATGACAGAGAGAAGGCGGAAAAACAAAAGAAAACAGAAAAGACAAGTACAAACACAAACAAACTAAAGGTCTTTGTACTGGTACTCTACCGTGATATTGTACCCTCCCATTGTTGCAAAACCTTGTCTTTACAACACGATGCCATTTGAGATGCATCCATTTTGTTATACATTACGATACCTCCAAGGTAATTATTTCACTATACAAGATTAATGTTTTCACGGGCTATCTAAAGTTATGAGACAATAAAAACACGGCAGTAAACCTTGTTATGAGGCATACATTCACAGCCGTTTTGACCACTGAAATTATCTCGTTAACTGGAGAATAACATTTTAGTATATTAGTTTAAAACTACAATCAATCAGGAACCAAGCTGCAAAGGCTCTTGACAACAGAACAGTCTACCTTTCCTGTTGGAAACTCTCTGTTTAGTACAGTATTTTCCATATGCCGTTGAGAACACTGCTACACGTTTGGACCTCTAGTTATTAACAAAACAAACTAAAATTAGCTATATGAAACCTGTTAACTACTCAATTTGTCAAAATCTTAAATAGACTATGGGTGACAACTGCAAACGCGCAGAAATATTGTACCGAGAAAGCCGTTGTTATTACGTAACCTAGGCTGTCTAACAAACGTTTCCGGTGCGACAACGTATGAAAACAAATACCAACAGTACACAATGTCCATAAATAGACATAGTCTTTTATGCAGCCCCATGTCTGGCGGCTGTTACCGTTTCCTGGTGACATCAAGGAACAACTTTAAACCTCCTAACCGATGCTCTTTCGTAGTAAAACTTATGAGCTTCAATATTACTACAATACGTTCTGTTCATTTGTACTAATGTATTTTTCTCCCTTGCACGATTCTCGTCTTTCAGTACTCCAAAAACCCCTGCATCTTGAAGTACTTACCTCAATATAAGCAAGAGCTAAGGTACGGCAATAGTACACTTGGCTGTCGTTCTTGGCGGTGAATTCGTCCTGAAAAAGAACGTTAAAGCAACATATCCGCTAACTCTGGCCAATACTAAACCAAAAATCGAAAAACCTAATATATAGTTTAAAGAGATACTACAGAAAAGAGAAAATGTCACCACCAGGATTCGAAACCCGGTTCTACGCACTTGTGCCGCCTTGCTCTACCAACCAACGACGGTTTTTCTTTAGTCGCCACGTAGGCTATCAATATTCCATTGGTAATTATCGACACCCAGCTTGGAGACCAGAGCCTCTGTGCCATGTGGCCATGGAAGGACTAGCATCCGGCCCATCATGCCGTCCACAGCCTATTCAAAGTTACGAAGTGTCTTCGAACCCACGTTCGAATCTCGGTGGTCACATTTTCACTTTCCTATAGTATCTCTTCAAAATTGATACTTTCAAACCCTTTCTTCACAATGACAATATTCACACGCACACGCACACGCATACACACAAACATTGGCCAAGAAAGAAGAAGGTGGTCAAAGTCCATGGAGGGACTCCTCAAGTGAGTGAAATAACACTTATTGATTGACTGATATATACCTCATAGGGAGATAAACAAAGAATAAGTTATACATCATAGTAATAGTAAAGGAAATAACTTAAATTATACGTTACAAAATACTAAAAATATCGAAGGGATTCTTTTATGCCACCTAGTACATAATCCCGTCGAAATCGAAATTCATTTCACAAGAACGAGCCTCTAGCATGGGCAGGTGGCTTCTTGTGAAATATCACACACACCTAGATACAGAGTACACTCATCGTATTTGCTTCATAGGGTCAACCAAAGAGTCCAAAGTATTTTAGAGAAAAATTGAGATCAACCACTTAAAATTTTAATTATGGATCTCAAAATTTTCTTAGTTTTTCAGCTCATAATGCTACTAACTGAGCTAAATAAACTGCAGGTTAAGGCTGCCTTTACACGGAGCCTCTCAATAATTAGGCACTTAGTGTTCCTACGAGGTCTCTCTAACAGTGGAATTGCATGTTTGAGGATGACCATGAAAACGTAGGAGTTGGTGATATCAGCGCTGCAGTTTTCGACCGTCCTGATCTAAGCACATTTTCTAATTCACAGACTTTGCACCTTATCACAAGGACATCGATATCAGTTTACAGAAAGTTCCAAAGGAATGGGAATGTACGATATTCTGATCGTGTAAAGTGCTCTAGTGAATAATGGGGTGAATGAATACAGTTATGACGACAATAATGACGATAATGATGATAAATACGGCAGTCATAATGCTGATGCTACTGGTGACGATGGTAATAACAACAACAACAACAATAATAATAATAATGATGATGATGATGATGAAGATAATGATGATAATAATGATGATGATAATGATGATGATAATGATGATAAAGATGGCAGTCATAATGCTGATGCTGCTGGTAACGATGGTAATAAAAACAATAATGATGATGATGATGATGATGACGATGACGATGATGATGATGATGATGATGATGACGATGATGATGATGACGACGATGATGATGATGATGACTATGATGATGATGACGACGACGATGATGACGACGACGATGACGATGACGACGACGACGACGACGACGACGAC